>CAMPSB010000016.1:0-39377 GCA_946959425.1 Argyrosomus regius
CGGGGAGGAAAGATGATGCTGCCGTGGCCCCGCAGAAGCACTCATCCACAGGCTTCTTGCTCAGGGAGCTGCAGAATAGAATATATTTGAAGGCAAACATGGTTTCACTCGTCTCAACGTGATTTTGGCACTTATGGCACTTTTACGCTCGTGTACACAGTGTTTCTCCGGGCGAGATACGAGGCGTTTAAGCGCATAAAAAGTCTAGCGGTGCCCCCCACGTCCTCCCAGGAGCACTGACTTACAAGTTTCTTGCCCAGGGGCCTGTGGGATGGAATATATTTGAAGGCAAGCGTGGTTTCACTCGTGTCCACCGTGGATTTTGGCTGCTCGCATGGTCCCTGCTCCCCGGTCCGGGCTGGCCCCCGTGGCGAAAAGAGCGAGCGTCTGTGACCTGGGAGGAAAGATGATGCTGCCGTGGCCCCGCAGAGAAGCACTCATCCACAGGCTTCTTGCTCCGGGAGCTGCAGGAATGGGAATATATTTGAAGGCAAACATGGTTTCACTCGTCTCCAACTTTGATTTTGGCACTTATGGCACTTTTACGCTCTCGTGTACCGCAGTGTTTCTCCGGGCGAGATACGGCGTTTAAGGCGCATAAAAAGTCTAGCGGTGCCCCCGTCCTCCCAGGAGCACTGACTTACAAGTTTCTTGCCCAGGGGCCTGTGGGATGGAATATATTTGAAGGCAAACGTGGTTTCACTCGTGTCCCCGTGGATTTGGCTGCTATGGCACCGTCCCTGCTCCAGTCCGGAGCTGGCCCCGTGGCCGAAAACAGGCGTCTGTGACCCGGGAGGAAAGATGATGCCGTGGCCCCGCAGAAGCACTCATCCACAGGCTTCTTGCTCAGGGAGCTGCAGAATAGAATATGTTGAAGGCAAACATGGTTTCACTCGTCTCCAACTTTGATTTTGGCACTTATGGCACTTTTACGGCTCTCGTGTACACAGTGTTTCTCCGAGCTGAGATGCGGCGTTTAAGCGCATAAAAAGTCTAAGCGGGTGCCCCCCACGTCCTCCCAGGAGCACTGACTTGCTAGTTTCTTGCCCGGGGGCCTGTGGGATGGAATATGTTGAAGGCAAGCGTGGTTTCCCTCGTGTCCACCGTGGATTTTTGGCTGCTATGGCACCGTCCCTGCTCCCCGGTCCGGGCCTGGCCCCCGTGGCCGAAAACGAGGCGTCTGTGACCGGGGAGGAAAAGATGATGCTGCCGTGGCCCGCAGAAGCACTCATCCACAGGCTTCTTTGCTCAGGGAGCTGCAGAATAGAATATATTTGAAGGCAAACATGGTTTCACTCGTCTCCAACTTTGATTTTGGCACTTATGGCGCACTCCCCGGCGCTCGTGTACACAGTGTTTCTCCGGGCGAGATACGGGCGTTTAAGCGCATAAAAAGTCTGCGGTGCCCCCCACGTCCTCCCAGGAGCACTGACTTGCAAGTTTCTTGCCCAGGGCCTGTGGGATGGAATATATTTGAGAGGCAAAAGCGTGGTTTCACTCGTGTCCACCGTGGATTTTGGCTGCTATGGCACCGTCCCTGCTCCCCGGTCCGGGCTGGCCCCCGTGGCCGAAAACAGACGTCTGTGACCCGGGAGGAAAAGATGATGCCGTGGCCCCGCAGAAGCACTCATCCACAGGCTTCTTGCTCAGGGAGCTGCAGAATAGAATATATTTGAAGGCAAACATGGTTTCACTCGTCTCCAACTTTGATTTTGGCACTTATGGCACTTTTACGCTCTCGTGTACACAGTGTTTCTCCGGGCGAGATACGGCGTTTAAGCGCATAAAAAGTCTAAACGGTGCCCCCGTCCTCCCAGGAGCACTGACTTACAAGTTTCTTGCCCAGGGGCCTGTGGGATGGAATATATTTGAAGGCAAAAGCGTGGTTTCACTCGTGTCCACCGTGGATTTTGGCTGCTATGGCACCGTCCCTGCTCCCCGGTCCGGGCTGGCCCCCGTGGCCGAAACAGGCGTCCTGTGACCGGGGAAGGAAAGATGATGCTGCCGTGGCCCCATAGAAGCACTCATCCACAGGCTTCTTGCTCAGGGAGCTGCAGAATAGAATATATTTGAGGGCAAACATGGTTTCACTCGTCTCCAACTTTGATTTTGGCACTTATGGCACTTTTACGCCCTCGTGTGCCCAGTGTTTCTCGGAGCGAGATACCGCGTTTAAGCGCATAAAAGAATCTCGGTGCCCCCACGTCCTCCAAGGAGCACTGACTTACAAGTTTCTTGCCCAGGGGCCTGTGGGATGGAATATATTTGAAGGCAAACGTGGTTTCCCTCGTGTCCACCGTGGATTTTGGCTGCTATGGCACCGTCCCTGCTCCCCGGTCCGGGCTGGCCCCCGTGGCCGAAAACAGCGTCTGTGACCGGGAGAAAGATGATGCTGCCGTGGCCCCGCAGAAGCACTCATCCACAGGCTTCTTGCTCAGGGAGCTGCAGAATAGAATATATTTGAGAGGCAAACATGGTTCTCTCGTCTCCAACTTTGATTTTGGCACTTATGGCACTTTTACGCTCTCGTGTACACAGTGTTTCTCCGGGCGAGATCCGGCGTTTAAGCGCATAAAAAGTCTGCGGTGCCCCCCCGTCCTCCAGGAGCACTGACTTACAAGTTTCTTGCCCAGGGGCCCGTGGGATGGAATATATTTGAAGGCAACGTGGTTTCACTCGTGTCCACCGTGGAATTTTGGCTGCTATGGCACCGTCCCTGCTCCCCGGTCCGGGCTGGCCCCCGCGGCCGAAAACGAACGTCTGTGACCGGGGAGGAAAGATGATGCTGCCGTGGCCCCGTAGAAGCACTCATCCACAAGCTTCTTGCTCAGGAGCTGCAGAATAGAATATATTTGAAGGAGCAAACATGGTTTCACTCCGTCTCCAACTTTGATTTTGGCACTTATGGCGCACTTTTGCGCTCTCGTGTACACAGTGTTTCTCCGGGCGAGATACGGCGTTTTAAGCGCATAAAAAGTCTAACGGTGCCCCCCCGTCCTCCCAGACGCACTGACTTACAAGTTTCTTGCCCAGGGCCCGTAGGATGGAATATATTTGAAGGCAAAGCGTGGTTTCACTCGTGTCCACCGTGGATTTTGGCTGCTATGGCCGTCCCTGCTCCCCGGTCCGGGCTGGCCCCCGTGGCCGAAAACAGGCGTCTGTGACCCGGGAGGAAAGATGATGCTGCCGTGGCCCCGCAGAAGCACTCATCCACAAGCTTCTTGCTCAGGGAGCTACAGAATAGAATATATTTGAAGGCAAACATGGTTTCACTCGTCTCCAACTTTGATTTTGGCACTTATGGCACTTTTACGCTCTCGTGTACACAGTGTTTCTCCGGGCGAGATACGGCGTTTAAGCGCATAAAAAGTCTAGCGGTGCCCCCCACGTCCTCCCAGGAGCACTGACTTACAAGTTTCTTGCCCAGGGGCCTGTAGGATGGAATATATTTGAAGGCAAACGTGGTTTCACTCGTGTCCACCGTGGATTTTGGCTGCTATGGCACCGTCCCTGCTCCCCGGTCCGGGCTGGCCCCCGTGGCCGAAAACAGGCGTCTGTGACCGGGGAGGAAAGATGATGCTGCCGTGGCCCCGCAGAAGCACTCATCCACAAGCTTCTTGCTCAGGGAGCTGCAGAATAGAATATATTTGAAGGCAAACATGGTTTCACTCGTCTCCAACTTTGATTTTGGCACTTATGGCACTTTTACGCTCTCGTGTACACAGTGTTTCTCCGGGCGAATACGGCGTTTAAGCGCATAAAAAGTCTAGCGGTGCCCCCCACGTCCTCCCAGGAGCACTGACTTACAAGTTTCTTGCCCCAGGGGCCTGTAGGATGGAATATATTTGAAGGCAAACGTGGTTTCACTCGTGTCCACCGTGGATTTTGGCTGCTATGGCACCGTCCCTGCTCCCCGGTCCGGGCTGGCCCCCGTGGCCGAAAACAGGCGTCTGTGACCGGGGAGGAAAGATGATGCTGCCGTGGCCCCGCAGAAGCACTCATCCACAAGCTTCTTGCTCAGGGAGCTGCAGAATAGAATATATTTGAAGGCAAACATGGTTTCACTCGTCTCCAACTTTGATTTTGGCACTTATGGCACTTTTACGCTCTCGTGTACACAGTGTTTCTCCGGGCGAGATACGGCGTTTAAGCGCATAAAAAGTCTAGCGGTGCCCCCCACGTCCTCCCAGGAGCTCTGACTTACAAGTTTCTTGCCCAGGGGCCTGTAGGATGGAATATATTTGAAGGCAAACGTGGTTTCACTCGTGTCCACCGTGGATTTTGGCTGCTATGGCACCGTCCCTGCTCCCGGTCCGGGCTGGCCCCCGTGGCCGAAAACAGGCGTCTGTGACCGGGGAGGAAAGATGATGCTGCCGTGGCCCCGCAGAAGCACTCATCCACAAGCTTCTTGCTCAGGGAGCTGCAGAATAGAATATATTTGAAGGCAAACATGGTTTCACTCGTCTCCAACTTTGATTTTGGCACTTATGGCACTTTTACGCTCTCGTGTACACAGTGTTTCTCCGGGCGAGATACGGCGTTTAAGCGCATAAAAAGTCTAGCGGTGCCCCCCACGTCCTCCCAGGAGCACTGACTTACAAGTTTCTTGCCCAGGGGCCTGTAGGATGGAATATATTTGAAGGCAAACGTGGTTTCACTCGTGTCCACCGTGGATTTTGGCTGCTATGGCACCGTCCCTGCTCCCCGGTCCGGGCTGGCCCCCGTGGCCGAAAACAGGCGTCTGTGACCGGGGAGGAAAGATGATGCTGCCGTGGCCCCGCAGAAGCACTCATCCACAAGCTTCTTGCTCAGGGAGCTGCAGAATAGAATATATTTGAAGGCAAACATGGTTTCACTCGTCTCCAACTTTGATTTTGGCACTTATGGCACTTTTACGCTCTCGTGTACACAGTGTTTCTCCGGGCGAGATACGGCGTTTAAGCGCATAAAAAGTCTAGCGGTGCCCCCCACGTCCTCCCAGGAGCTCTGACTTACAAGTTTCTTGCCCAGGGGCCTGTAGGATGGAATATATTTGAAGGCAAACGTGGTTTCACTCGTGTCCACCGTGGATTTTGGCTGCTATGGCACCGTCCCTGCTCCCCGGTCCGGGCTGGCCCCCGTGGCCGAAAACAGGCGTCTGTGACCGGGGAGGAAAGATGATGCTGCCGTGGCCCCGCAGAAGCACTCATCCACAAGCTTCTTGCTCAGGGAGCTGCAGAATAGAATATATTTGAAGGCAAACATGGTTTCACTCGTCTCCAACTTTGATTTTGGCACTTATGGCACTTTTACGCTCTCGTGTACACAGTGTTTCTCCGGGCGAGATACGGCGTTTAAGCGCATAAAAAGTCTAGCGGTGCCCCCCACGTCCTCCCAGGAGCACTGACTTACAAGTTTCTTGCCCAGGGGCCTGTAGGATGGAATATATTTGAAGGCAAACGTGGTTTCACTCGTGTCCACCGTGGATTTTGGCTGCTATGGCACCGTCCCTGCTCCCCGGTCCGGGCTGGCCCCCGTGGCCGAAAACAGGCGTCTGTGACCGGGGAGGAAAGATGATGCTGCCGTGGCCCCGCAGAAGCACTCATCCACAAGCTTCTTGCTCAGGGAGCTGCAGAATAGAATATATTTGAAGGCAAACATGGTTTCACTCGTCTCCAACTTTGATTTTGGCACTTATGGCACTTTTACGCTCTCGTGTACACAGTGTTTCTCCGGGCGAGATACGGCGTTTAAGCGCATAAAAAGTCTAGCGGTGCCCCCCACGTCCTCCCAGGAGCCCTGACTTACAAGTTTCTTGCCCAGGGGCCTGTAGGATGGAATATATTTGAAGGCAAACGTGGTTTCACTCGTGTCCACCGTGGATTTTGGCTGCTATGGCACCGTCCCTGCTCCCCGGTCCGGGCTGGCCCCCGTGGCCGAAAACAGGCGTCTGTGACCGGGGAGGAAAGATGATGCTGCCGTGGCCCCGCGAAGCACTCATCCACAAGCTTCTTGCTCAGGGAGCTGCAGAATAGAATATATTTGAAGGCAAACATGGTTTCACTCGTCTCCAACTTTGATTTTGGCACTTATGGCACTTTTACGCTCTCGTGTACACAGTGTTTCTCCGGGGCGAGATACGGCGTTTAAGCGCATAAAAAGTCTAGCGGTGCCCCCCACGTCCTCCCAGGAGCACTGACTTACAAGTTTCTTGCCCAGGGGCCTGTAGGATGGAATATATTTGAAGGCAAACGTGGTTTCACTCGTGTCCACCGTGGATTTTGGCTGCTATGGCACCGTCCCTGCTCCCCGGTCCGGGCTGGCCCCCGTGGCCGAAAACAGGCGTCTGTGACCGGGAGGAAAGATGATGCTGCCGTGGCCCCGCAGAAGCACTCATCCACAAGCTTCTTGCTCAGGGAGCTGCAGAATAGAATATATTTGAAGGCAAACATGGTTTCACTCGTCTCCAACTTTGATTTTGGCACTTATGGCACTTTTACGCTCTCGTGTACACAGTGTTTCTCCGGGCGAGATACGGCGTTTAAGCGCATAAAAAGTCTAGCGGTGCCCCCCACGTCCTCCCAGGAGCACTGACTTACAAGTTTCTTGCCCAGGGGCCTGTAGGATGGAATATATTTGAAGGCAAACGTGGTTTCACTCGTGTCCACCGTGGATTTTGGCTGCTATGGCACCGTCCCTGCTCCCCGGTCCGGGCTGGCCCCCGTGGCCGAAAACAGGCGTCTGTGACCGGGGAGGAAAGATGATGCTGCCGTGGCCCCGCAGAAGCACTCATCCACAAGCTTCTTGCTCAGGGAGCTGCAGAATAGAATATATTTGAAGGCAAACATGGTTTCACTCGTCTCCAACTTTGATTTTGGCACTTATGGCACTTTTACGCTCTCGTGTACACAGTGTTTCTCCGGGCGAGATACGGCGTTTAAGCGCATAAAAAGTCTAGCGGTGCCCCCCACGTCCTCCCAGGAGCACTGACTTACAAGTTTCTTGCCCAGGGGCCTGTAGGATGGAATATATTTGAAGGCAAACGTGGTTTCACTCGTGTCCACCGTGGATTTTGGCTGCTATGGCACCGTCCCTGCTCCCCGGTCCGGGCTGGCCCCCGTGGCCGAAAACAGGCGTCTGTGACCGGGGAGGAAAGATGATGCTGCCGTGGCCCCGCAGAAGCACTCATCCACAAGCTTCTTGCTCAGGGAGCTGCAGAATAGAATATATTTGAAGGCAAACATGGTTTCACTCGTCTCCAACTTTGATTTTGGCACTTATGGCACTTTTACGCTCTCGTGTACACAGTGTTTCTCCGGGCGAGATACGGCGTTTAAGCGCATAAAAAGTCTAGCGGTGCCCCCCACGTCCTCCCAGGAGCACTGACTTACAAGTTTCTTGCCCAGGGGCCTGTAGGATGGAATATATTTGAAGGCAAACGTGGTTTCACTCGTGTCCACCGTGGATTTTGGCTGCTATGGCACCGTCCCTGCTCCCCGGTCCGGGCTGGCCCCCGTGGCCGAAAACAGGCGTCTGTGACCGGGGAGGAAAGATGATGCTGCCGTGGCCCCGCAGAAGCACTCATCCACAAGCTTCTTGCTCAGGGAGCTGCAGAATAGAATATATTTGAAGGCAAACATGGTTTCACTCGTCTCCAACTTTGATTTTGGCACTTATGGCACTTTTACGCTCTCGTGTACACAGTGTTTCTCCGGGCGAGATACGGCGTTTAAGCGCATAAAAAGTCTAGCGGTGCCCCCCACGTCCTCCCAGGAGCACTGACTTACAAGTTTCTTGCCCAGGGGCCTGTAGGATGGAATATATTTGAAGGCAAACGTGGTTTCACTCGTGTCCACCGTGGATTTTGGCTGCTATGGCACCGTCCCTGCTCCCCGGTCCCCCGGGCTGGCCCCCGTGGCCGAAAACAGGCGTCTGTGACCGGGGAGGAAAGATGATGCTGCCGTGGCCCCGCAGAAGCACTCATCCACAAGCTTCTTGCTCAGGGAGCTGCAGAATAGAATATATTTGAAGGCAAACATGGTTTCACTCGTCTCCAACTTTGATTTTGGCACTTATGGCACTTTTACGCTCTCGTGTACACAGTGTTTCTCCGGGCGAGATACGGCGTTTAAGCGCATAAAAAGTCTAGCGGTGCCCCCCACGTCCTCCCAGGAGCACTGACTTACAAGTTTCTTGCCCAGGGGCCTGTAGGATGGAATATATTTGAAGGCAAACGTGGTTTCACTCGTGTCCACCGTGGATTTTGGCTGCTATGGCACCGTCCCTGCTCCCCGGTCCGGGCTGGCCCCCGTGGCCGAAAACAGGCGTCTGTGACCGGGGAGGAAAGATGATGCTGCCGTGGCCCCGCAGAAGCACTCATCCACAAGCTTCTTGCTCAGGGAGCTGCAGAATAGAATATATTTGAAGGCAAACATGGTTTCACTCGTCTCCAACTTTGATTTTGGCACTTATGGCACTTTTACGCTCTCGTGTACACAGTGTTTCTCCGGGCGAGATACGGCGTTTAGCGCGCAAAAAGTCTAGCGGTGCCCCCCACGTCCTCCCAGGAGCACTGACTTACAAGTTTCTTGCCCAGGGGCCTGTGGGATGGAATATATTTGAAGGCAAACGTGGTTTCACTCGTGTCCACCGTGGATTTTGGCTGCTATGGCACCGTCCCTGCTCCCCGGTCCGGGCTGGCCCCCGTGGCCGAAAACAGGCGTCTGTGACCGGGGAGGAAAGATGATGCTGCCGTGGCCCCGCAGAAGCACTCATCCACAAGCTTCTTGCTCAGGGAGCTGCAGAATAGAATATATTTGAAGGCAAACATGGTTTCACTCGTCTCCAACTTTGATTTTGGCACTTATGGCACTTTTACGCTCTCGTGTACACAGTGTTTCTCCGGGCGAGATACGGCGTTTAAGCGCATAAAAAGTCTAGCGGTGCCCCCCACGTCCTCCCAGGAGCACTGACTTACAAGTTTCTTGCCCAGGGGCCTGTAGGATGGAATATATTTGAAGGCAAACGTGGTTTCACTCGTGTCCACCGTGGATTTTGGCTGCTATGGCACCGTCCCTGCTCCCCGGTCCGGGCTGGCCCCCGTGGCCGAAAACAGGCGTCTGTGACCGGGGAGGAAAGATGATGCTGCCGTGGCCCCGCAGAAGCACTCATCCACAAGCTTCTTGCTCAGGGAGCTGCAGAATAGAATATATTTGAAGGCAAACATGGTTTCACTCGTCTCCAACTTTGATTTTGGCACTTATGGCACTTTTACGCTCTCGTGTACACAGTGTTTCTCCGGGCGAGATACGGCGTTTAAGCGCATAAAAAGTCTAGCGGTGCCCCCCACGTCCTCCCAGGAGCACTGACTTACAAGTTTCTTGCCCAGGGGCCTGTAGGATGGAATATATTTGAAGGCAAACGTGGTTTCACTCGTGTCCACCGTGGATTTTGGCTGCTATGGCACCGTCCCTGCTCCCCGGTCCGGGCTGGCCCCCGTGGCCGAAAACAGGCGTCTGTGACCGGGGAGGAAAGATGATGCTGCCGTGGCCCCGCAGAAGCACTCATCCACAAGCTTCTTGCTCAGGGAGCTGCAGAATAGAATATATTTGAAGGCAAACATGGTTTCACTCGTCTCCAACTTTGATTTTGGCACTTATGGCACTTTTACGCTCTCGTGTACACAGTGTTTCTCCGGGCGAGATACGGCGTTTAAGCGCATAAAAAGTCTAGCGGTGCCCCCCACGTCCTCCCAGGAGCACTGACTTACAAGTTTCTTGCCCAGGGGCCTGTAGGATGGAATATATTTGAAGGCAAACGTGGTTTCACTCGTGTCCACCGTGGATTTTGGCTGCTATGGCACCGTCCCTGCTCCCCGGTCCGGGCTGGCCCCCGTGGCCGAAAACAGGCGTCTGTGACCGGGGAGGAAAGATGATGCTGCCGTGGCCCCGCAGAAGCACTCATCCACAAGCTTCTTGCTCAGGGAGCTGCAGAATAGAATATATTTGAAGGCAAACATGGTTTCACTCGTCTCCAACTTTGATTTTGGCACTTATGGCACTTTTACGCTCTCGTGTACACAGTGTTTCTCCGGGCGAGATACGGCGTTTAAGCGCATAAAAAGTCTAGCGGTGCCCCCCACGTCCTCCCAGGAGCACTGACTTACAAGTTTCTTGCCCAGGGGCCTGTAGGATGGAATATATTTGAAGGCAAACGTGGTTTCACTCGTGTCCACCGTGGATTTTGGCTGCTATGGCACCGTCCCTGCTCCCCGGTCCGGGCTGGCCCCCGTGGCCGAAAACAGGCGTCTGTGACCGGGGAGGAAAGATGATGCTGCCGTGGCCCCGCAGAAGCACTCATCCACAAGCTTCTTGCTCAGGGAGCTGCAGAATAGAATATATTTGAAGGCAAACATGGTTTCACTCGTCTCCAACTTTGATTTTGGCACTTATGGCACTTTTACGCTCTCGTGTACACAGTGTTTCTCCGGGCGAGATACGGCGTTTAAGCGCATAAAAAGTCTAGCGGTGCCCCCCACGTCCTCCCGGGAGCACTGACTTACAAGTTTCTTGCCCAGGGGCCTGTAGGATGGAATATATTTGAAGGCAAACGTGGTTTCACTCGTGTCCACCGTGGATTTTGGCTGCTATGGCACCGTCCCTGCTCCCCGGTCCGGGCTGGCCCCCGTGGCCGAAAACAGGCGTCTGTGACCGGGGAGGAAAGATGATGCTGCCGTGGCCCCGCAGAAGCACTCATCCACAAGCTTCTTGCTCAGGGAGCTGCAGAATAGAATATATTTGAAGGCAAACATGGTTTCACTCGTCTCCAACTTTGATTTTGGCACTTATGGCACTTTTACGCTCTCGTGTACACAGTGTTTCTCCGGGCGAGATACGGCGTTTAAGCGCATAAAAAGTCTAGCGGTGCCCCCCACGTCCTCCCAGGAGCACTGACTTACAAGTTTCTTGCCCAGGGGCCTGTGGGATGGAATATATTTGAAGGCAAACGTGGTTTCACTCGTGTCCACCGTGGATTTTGGCTGCTATGGCACCGTCCCTGCTCCCCGGTCCGGGCTGGCCCCCGTGGCCGAAAACAGGCGTCTGTGACCGGGGAGGAAAGATGATGCTGCCGTGGCCCCGCAGAAGCACTCATCCACAAGCTTCTTGCTCAGGGAGCTGCAGAATAGAATATATTTGAAGGCAAACATGGTTTCACTCGTCTCCAACTTTGATTTTGGCACTTATGGCACTTTTACGCTCTCGTGTACACAGTGTTTCTCCGGGCGAGATACGGCGTTTAAGCGCATAAAAAGTCTAGCGGTGCCCCCCACGTCCTCCCAGGAGCACTGACTTACAAGTTTCTTGCCCAGGGGCCTGTGGGATGGAATATATTTGAAGGCAAACGTGGTTTCACTCGTGTCCACCGTGGATTTTGGCTGCTATGGCACCGTCCCTGCTCCCCGGTCCGGGCTGGCCCCCGTGGCCGAAAACAGGCGTCTGTGACCGGGGAGGAAAGATGATGCTGCCGTGGCCCCGCAGAAGCACTCATCCACAAGCTTCTTGCTCAGGGAGCTGCAGAATAGAATATATTTGAAGGCAAACATGGTTTCACTCGTCTCCAACTTTGATTTTGGCACTTATGGCACTTTTACGCTCTCGTGTACACAGTGTTTCTCCGGGCGAGATACGGCGTTTAAGCGCATAAAAAGTCTAGCGGTGCCCCCCACGTCCTCCCAGGAGCACTGACTTACAAGTTTCTTGCCCAGGGGCCTGTAGGATGGAATATATTTGAAGGCAAACGTGGTTTCACTCGTGTCCACCGTGGATTTTGGCTGCTATGGCACCGTCCCTGCTCCCCGGTCCGGGCTGGCCCCCGTGGCCGAAAACAGGCGTCTGTGACCGGGGAGGAAAGATGATGCTGCCGTGGCCCCGCAGAAGCACTCATCCACAAGCTTCTTGCTCAGGGAGCTGCAGAATAGAATATATTTGAAGGCAAACATGGTTTCACTCGTCTCCAACTTTGATTTTGGCACTTATGGCACTTTTACGTCTCGTGTACACAGTGTTTCTCCGGGCGAGATACGGCGTTTAAGCGCATAAAAAGTCTAGCGGTGCCCCCCACGTCCTCCCAGGAGCACTGACTTACAAGTTTCTTGCCCAGGGGCCTGTAGGATGGAATATATTTGAAGGCAAACGTGGTTTCACTCGTGTCCACCGTGGATTTTGGCTGCTATGGCACCGTCCCTGCTCCCCGGTCCGGGCTGGCCCCCGTGGCCGAAAACAGGCGTCTGTGACCGGGGAGGAAAGATGATGCTGCCGTGGCCCCGCAGAAGCACTCATCCACAAGCTTCTTGCTCAGGGAGCTGCAGAATAGAATATATTTGAAGGCAAACATGGTTTCACTCGTCTCCAACTTTGATTTTGGCACTTATGGCACTTTTACGCTCTCGTGTACACAGTGTTTCTCCGGGCGAGATACGGCGTTTAAGCGCATAAAAAGTCTAGCGGTGCCCCCCACGTCCTCCCAGGAGCACTGACTTACAAGTTTCTTGCCCAGGGGCCTGTAGGATGGAATATATTTGAAGGCAAACGTGGTTTCACTCGTGTCCACCGTGGATTTTGGCTGCTATGGCACCGTCCCTGCTCCCGGTCCGGGCTGGCCCCCGTGGCCGAAAACAGGCGTCTGTGACCGGGGAGGAAAGATGATGCTGCCGTGGCCCCGCAGAAGCACTCATCCACAAGCTTCTTGCTCAGGGAGCTGCAGAATAGAATATATTTGAAGGCAAACATGGTTTCACTCGTCTCCAACTTTGATTTTGGCACTTATGGCACTTTTACGCTCTCGTGTACACAGTGTTTCTCGGGCGAGATACGGCGTTTAAGCGCATAAAAAGTCTAGCGGTGCCCCCCCACGTCCTCCCGGGAGCACTGACTTACAAGTTTCTTGCCCAGGGGCCTGTAGGATGGAATATATTTGAAGGCAAACGTGGTTTCACTCGTGTCCACCGTGGATTTTGGCTGCTATGGCACCGTCCCTGCTCCCCGGTCCGGGCTGGCCCCCGTGGCCGAAAACAGGCGTCTGTGACCGGGGAGGAAAGATGATGCTGCCGTGGGCCCCGCAGAAGCACTCATCCACAAGCTTCTTGCTCAGGGAGCTGCAGAATAGAATATATTTGAAGGCAAACATGGTTTCACTCGTCTCCAACTTTGATTTTGGCACTTATGGCACTTTTACGCTCTCGTGTACACAGTGTTTCTCCGGGCGAGATACGGCGTTTAAGCGCATAAAAAGTCTAGCGGTGCCCCCCACGTCCTCCCAGGAGCACTGACTTACAAGTTTCTTGCCCAGGGGCCTGTAGGATGGAATATATTTGAAGGCAAACGTGGTTTCACTCGTGTCCACCGTGGATTTTGGCTGCTATGGCACCGTCCCTGCTCCCCGGTCCGGGCTGGCCCCCGTGGCCGAAAACAGGCGTCTGTGACCGGGGAGGAAAGATGATGCTGCCGTGGCCCCGCAGAAGCACTCATCCACAAGCTTCTTGCTCAGGGAGCTGCAGAATAGAATATATTTGAAGGCAAACATGGTTTCACTCGTCTCCAACTTTGATTTTGGCACTTATGGCACTTTTACGCTCTCGTGTACACAGTGTTTCTCCGGGCGAGATACGGCGTTTAAGCGCATAAAAAGTCTAGCGGTGCCCCCCACGTCCTCCCAGGAGCACTGACTTACAAGTTTCTTGCCCAGGGGCCTGTAGGATGGAATATATTTGAAGGCAAACGTGGTTTCACTCGTGTCCACCGTGGATTTTGGCTGCTATGGCACCGTCCCTGCTCCCCGGTCCGGGCTGGCCCCCGTGGCCGAAAACAGGCGTCTGTGACCGGGGAGGAAAGATGATGCTGCCGTGGCCCCGCAGAAGCACTCATCCACAAGCTTCTTGCTCAGGGAGCTGCAGAATAGAATATATTTGAAGGCAAACATGGTTTCACTCGTCTCCAACTTTGATTTTGGCACTTATGGCACTTTTACGCTCTCGTGTACACAGTGTTTCTCCGGGCGAGATACGGCGTTTAAGCGCATAAAAAGTCTAGCGGTGCCCCCCACGTCCTCCCAGGAGCACTGACTTACAAGTTTCTTGCCCAGGGGCCTGTAGGATGGAATATATTTGAAGGCAAACGTGGTTTCACTCGTGTCCACCGTGGATTTTGGCTGCTATGGCACCGTCCCTGCTCCCCGGTCCGGGCTGGCCCCCGTGGCCGAAAACAGGCGTCTGTGACCGGGGAGGAAAGATGATGCTGCCGTGGCCCCGCAGAAGCACTCATCCACAAGCTTCTTGCTCAGGGAGCTGCAGAATAGAATATATTTGAAGGCAAACATGGTTTCACTCGTCTCCAACTTTGATTTTGGCACTTATGGCACTTTTACGCTCTCGTGTACACAGTGTTTCTCCGGGCGAGATACGGCGTTTAAGCGCATAAAAAGTCTAGCGGTGCCCCCCACGTCCTCCCAGGAGCACTGACTTACAAGTTTCTTGCCCAGGGGCCTGTAGGATGGAATATATTTGAAGGCAAACGTGGTTTCACTCGTGTCCACCGTGGATTTTGGCTGCTATGGCACCGTCCCTGCTCCCCGGTCCGGGCTGGCCCCCGTGGCCGAAAACAGGCGTCTGTGACCGGGGAGGAAAGATGATGCTGCCGTGGCCCCGCAGAAGCACTCATCCACAAGCTTCTTGCTCAGGGAGCTGCAGAATAGAATATATTTGAAGGCAAACATGGTTTCACTCGTCTCCAACTTTGATTTTGGCACTTATGGCACTTTTACGCTCTCGTGTACACAGTGTTTCTCCGGGCGAGATACGGCGTTTAAGCGCATAAAAAGTCTAGCGGTGCCCCCCACGTCCTCCCGGGAGCACTGACTTACAAGTTTCTTGCCCAGGGGCCTGTAGGATGGAATATATTTGAAGGCAAACGTGGTTTCACTCGTGTCCACCGTGGATTTTGGCTGCTATGGCACCGTCCCTGCTCCCCGGTCCGGGCTGGCCCCCGTGGCCGAAAACAGGCGTCTGTGACCGGGGAGGAAAGATGATGCTGCCGTGGCCCCGCAGAAGCACTCATCCACAAGCTTCTTGCTCAGGGAGCTGCAGAATAGAATATATTTGAAGGCAAACATGGTTTCACTCGTCTCCAACTTTGATTTTGGCACTTATGGCACTTTTACGCTCTCGTGTACACAGTGTTTCTCCGGGCGAGATACGGCGTTTAAGCGCATAAAAAGTCTAGCGGTGCCCCCCACGTCCTCCCGGGAGCACTGACTTACAAGTTTCTTGCCCAGGGGCCTGTAGGATGGAATATATTTGAAGGCAAACGTGGTTTCACTCGTGTCCACCGTGGATTTTGGCTGCTATGGCACCGTCCCTGCTCCCCGGTCCGGGCTGGCCCCCGTGGCCGAAAACAGGCGTCTGTGACCGGGGAGGAAAGATGATGCTGCCGTGGCCCCGCAGAAGCACTCATCCACAAGCTTCTTGCTCAGGGAGCTGCAGAATAGAATATATTTGAAGGCAAACATGGTTTCACTCGTCTCCAACTTTGATTTTGGCACTTATGGCACTTTTACGCTCTCGTGTACACAGTGTTTCTCCGGGCGAGATACGGCGTTTAAGCGCATAAAAAGTCTAGCGGTGCCCCCCACGTCCTCCCGGGAGCACTGACTTACAAGTTTCTTGCCCAGGGGCCTGTAGGATGGAATATATTTGAAGGCAAACGTGGTTTCACTCGTGTCCACCGTGGATTTTGGCTGCTATGGCACCGTCCCTGCTCCCCGGTCCGGGCTGGCCCCCGTGGCCGAAAACAGGCGTCTGTGACCGGGGAGGAAAGATGATGCTGCCGTGGCCCCGCAGAAGCACTCATCCACAAGCTTCTTGCTCAGGGAGCTGCAGAATAGAATATATTTGAAGGCAAACATGGTTTCACTCGTCTCCAACTTTGATTTTGGCACTTATGGCACTTTTACGCTCTCGTGTACACAGTGTTTCTCCGGGCGAGATACGGCGTTTAAGCGCATAAAAAGTCTAGCGGTGCCCCCCACGTCCTCCCAGGAGCACTGACTTACAAGTTTCTTGCCCAGGGGCCTGTAGGATGGAATATATTTGAAGGCAAACGTGGTTTCACTCGTGTCCACCGTGGATTTTGGCTGCTATGGCACCGTCCCTGCTCCCCGGTCCGGGCTGGCCCCCGTGGCCGAAAACAGGCGTCTGTGACCGGGGAGGAAAGATGATGCTGCCGTGGCCCCGCAGAAGCACTCATCCACAAGCTTCTTGCTCAGGGAGCTGCAGAATAGAATATATTTGAAGGCAAACATGGTTTCACTCGTCTCCAACTTTGATTTTGGCACTTATGGCACTTTTACGCTCTCGTGTACACAGTGTTTCTCCGGGCGAGATACGGCGTTTAAGCGCATAAAAAGTCTAGCGGTGCCCCCCACGTCCTCCCAGGAGCACTGACTTACAAGTTTCTTGCCCAGGGGCCTGTAGGATGGAATATATTTGAAGGCAAACGTGGTTTCACTCGTGTCCACCGTGGATTTTGGCTGCTATGGCACCGTCCCTGCTCCCCGGTCCGGGCTGGCCCCCGTGGCCGAAAACAGGCGTCTGTGACCGGGGAGGAAAGATGATGCTGCCGTGGCCCCGCAGAAGCACTCATCCACAAGCTTCTTGCTCAGGGAGCTGCAGAATAGAATATATTTGAAGGCAAACATGGTTTCACTCGTCTCCAACTTTGATTTTGGCACTTATGGCACTTTTACGCTCTCGTGTACACAGTGTTTCTCCGGGCGAGATACGGCGTTTAAGCGCATAAAAAGTCTAGCGGTGCCCCCCACGTCCTCCCAGGAGCACTGACTTACAAGTTTCTTGCCCAGGGGCCTGTAGGATGGAATATATTTGAAGGCAAACGTGGTTTCACTCGTGTCCACCGTGGATTTTGGCTGCTATGGCACCGTCCCTGCTCCCCGGTCCGGGCTGGCCCCCGTGGCCGAAAACAGGCGTCTGTGACCGGGGAGGAAAGATGATGCTGCCGTGGCCCCGCAGAAGCACTCATCCACAAGCTTCTTGCTCAGGGAGCTGCAGAATAGAATATATTTGAAGGCAAACATGGTTTCACTCGTCTCCAACTTTGATTTTGGCACTTATGGCACTTTTACGCTCTCGTGTACACAGTGTTTCTCCGGGCGAGATACGGCGTTTAAGCGCATAAAAAGTCTAGCGGTGCCCCCCACGTCCTCCCAGGAGCACTGACTTACAAGTTTCTTGCCCAGGGGCCTGTAGGATGGAATATATTTGAAGGCAAACGTGGTTTCACTCGTGTCCACCGTGGATTTTGGCTGCTATGGCACCGTCCCTGCTCCCCGGTCCGGGCTGGCCCCCGTGGCCGAAAACAGGCGTCTGTGACCGGGGAGGAAAGATGATGCTGCCGTGGCCCCGCAGAAGCACTCATCCACAAGCTTCTTGCTCAGGGAGCTGCAGAATAGAATATATTTGAAGGCAAACATGGTTTCACTCCGTCTCCAACTTTGATTTTGGCACTTATGGCACTTTTACGCTCTCGTGTACACAGTGTTTCTCCGGGCGAGATACGGCGTTTAAGCGCATAAAAAGTCTAGCGGTCTGCGGTGCCCCCACGTCCTCCCGGGAGCACTGACTTACAAGTTTCTTGCCCAGGGGCCTGTAGGATGGAATATATTTGAAGGCAAACGTGGTTTCACTCGTGTCCACCGTGGATTTTGGCTGCTATGGCACCGTCCCTGCTCCCCGGTCCGGGCTGGCCCCCGTGGCCGAAAACAGGCGTCTGTGACCGGGGAGGAAAGATGATGCTGCCGTGGCCCCGCAGAAGCACTCATCCACAAGCTTCTTGCTCAGGGAGCTGCAGAATAGAATATATTTGAAGGCAAACATGGTTTCACTCGTCTCCAACTTTGATTTTGGCACTTATGGCACTTTTACGCTCTCGTGTACACAGTGTTTCTCCGGGCGAGATACGGCGTTTAAGCGCATAAAAAGTCTAGCGGTGCCCCCCACGTCCTCCCAGGAGCACTGACTTACAAGTTTCTTGCCCAGGGGCCTGTAGGATGGAATATATTTGAAGGCAAACGTGGTTTCACTCGTGTCCACCGTGGATTTTGGCTGCTATGGCACCGTCCCTGCTCCCCGGTCCGGGCTGGCCCCCGTGGCCGAAAACAGGCGTCTGTGACCGGGGAGGGAAAGATGATGCTGCCGTGGCCCCGCAGAAGCACTCATCCACAAGCTTCTTGCTCAGGGAGCTGCAGAATAGAATATATTTGAAGGCAAACATGGTTTCACTCGTCTCCAACTTTGATTTTGGCACTTATGGCACTTTTACGCTCTCGTGTACACAGTGTTTCTCCGGGCGAGATACGGCGTTTAAGCGCATAAAAAGTCTAGCGGTGCCCCCCCGTCCTCCCAGGAGCTACTGACTTACAAGTTTCTTGCCCAGGGGCCTGTAGGATGGAATATATTTGAAGGCAAACGTGGTTTCACTCGTGTCCACCGTGGATTTTGGCTGCTATGGCACCGTCCCTGCTCCCCGGTCCGGGCTGGCCCCCGTGGCCGAAAACAGGCGTCTGTGACCGGGGAGGGAAAGATGATGCTGCCGTGGCCCCGCAGAAGCACTCATCCACAAGCTTCTTGCTCAGGGGAGCTGCAGAATAGAATATATTTGAAGGCAAACATGGTTTCACTCGTCTCCAACTTTGATTTTGGCACTTATGGCACTTTTACGCTCTCGTGTACACAGTGTTTCTCCGGGCGAGATACGGCGTTTAAGCGCATAAAAAGTCTAGCGGTGCCCCCCCACGTCCTCCCAGGAGCACTGACTTACAAGTTTCTTGCCCAGGGGCCTGTAGGATGGAATATATTTGAAGGCAAACGTGGTTTCACTCGTGTCCACCGTGGATTTTGGCTGCTATGGCACCGTCCCTGCTCCCCGGTCCGGGCTGGCCCCCGTGGCCGAAAACAGGCGTCTGTGACCGGGGAGGGAAAGATGATGCTGCCGTGGCCCCGCAGAAGCACTCATCCACAAGCTTCTTGCTCAGGGAGCTGCAGAATAGAATATATTTGAAGGCAAACATGGTTTCACTCGTCTCCAACTTTGATTTTGGCACTTATGGCACTTTTACGCTCTCGTGTACACAGTGTTTCTCCGGGCGAGATACGGCGTTTAAGCGCATAAAAAGTCTAGCGGTGCCCCCCACGTCCTCCCGGGAGCACTGACTTACAAGTTTCTTGCCCAGGGGCCTGTAGGATGGAATATATTTGAAGGCAAACGTGGTTTCACTCGTGTCCACCGTGGATTTTGGCTGCTATGGCACCGTCCCTGCTCCCCGGTCCGGGCTGGCCCCCGTGGCCGAAAACAGGCGTCTGTGACCGGGGAGGAAAGATGATGCTGCCGTGGCCCCGCAGAAGCACTCATCCACAAGCTTCTTGCTCAGGGAGCTGCAGAATAGAATATATTTGAAGGCAAACATGGTTTCACTCGTCTCCAACTTTGATTTTGGCACTTATGGCACTTTTACGCTCTCGTGTACACAGTGTTTCTCCGGGCGAGATACGGCGTTTAAGCGCATAAAAAGTCTAGCGGTGCCCCCCCCGTCCTCCCAGGAGCACTGACTTACAAGTTTCTTGCCCAGGGGCCTGTAGGATGGAATATATTTGAAGGCAAACGTGGTTTCACTCGTGTCCACCGTGGATTTTGGCTGCTATGGCACCGTCCCTGCTCCCCGGTCCGGGCTGGCCCCCGTGGCCGAAAACAGGCGTCTGTGACCGGGGAGGAAAGATGATGCTGCCGTGGCCCCCTAGAAGCACTCATCCACAAGCTTCTTGCTCAGGGAGCTGCAGAATAGAATATATTTGAAGGCAAACATGGTTTCACTCGTCTCCAACTTTGATTTTGGCACTTATGGCACTTTTACGCTCTCGTGTACACAGTGTTTCTCCGGGCGAGATACGGCGTTTAAGCGCATAAAAAGTCTAGCGGTGCCCCCCCGTCCTCCCGGGAGCACTGACTTACAAGTTTCTTGCCCAGGGGCCTGTAGGATGGAATATATTTGAAGGCAAACGTGGTTTCACTCGTGTCCACCGTGGATTTTGGCTGCTATGGCACCGTCCCTGCTCCCCGGTCCGGGCTGGCCCCCGTGGCCGAAAACAGGCGTCTGTGACCGGGGAGGAAAGATGATGCTGCCGTGGCCCCGCAGAAGCACTCATCCACAAGCTTCTTGCTCAGGGAGCTGCAGAATAGAATATATTTGAAGGCAAACATGGTTTCACTCGTCTCCAACTTTGATTTTGGCACTTATGGCACTTTTACGCTCTCGTGTACACAGTGTTTCTCCGGGCGAGATACGGCGTTTAAGCGCATAAAAAGTCTAGCGGTGCCCCCCACGTCCTCCCAGGAGCTCTGACTTACAAGTTTCTTGCCCAGGGGCCTGTAGGATGGAATATATTTGAAGGCAAACGTGGTTTCACTCGTGTCCACCGTGGATTTTGGCTGCTATGGCACCGTCCCTGCTCCCCGGTCCGGGCTGGCCCCCGTGGCCGAAAACAGGCGTCTGTGACCGGGGAGGAAAGATGATGCTGCCGTGGCCCCGGAGAAGCACTCATCCACAAGCTTCTTGCTCAGGGAGCTGCAGAATAGAATATATTTGAAGGCAAACATGGTTTCACTCGTCTCCAACTTTGATTTTGGCACTTATGGCACTTTTACGCTCTCGTGTACACAGTGTTTCTCCGGGCGAGATACGGCGTTTAAGCGCATAAAAAGTCTAGCGGTGCCCCCCACGTCCTCCCAGGAGCACTGACTTACAAGTTTCTTGCCCAGGGGCCTGTAGGATGGAATATATTTGAAGGCAAACGTGGTTTCACTCGTGTCCACCGTGGATTTTGGCTGCTATGGCACCGTCCCTGCTCCCCGGTCCGGGCTGGCCCCCGTGGCCGAAAACAGGCGTCTGTGACCGGGGAGGAAAGATGATGCTGCCGTGGCCCCGCAGAAGCACTCATCCACAAGCTTCTTGCTCAGGGAGCTGCAGAATAGAATATATTTGAAGGCAAACATGGTTTCACTCGTCTCCAACTTTGATTTTGGCACTTATGGCACTTTTTACGCGCTCGTGTACACAGTGTTTCTCCGGGCGAGATACGGCGTTTAAGCGCATAAAAAGTCTAGCGGTGCCCCCCCCGTCCTCCCAGGAGCACTGACTTACAAGTTTCTTGCCCAGGGGCCTGTAGGATGGAATATATTTGAAGGCAAACGTGGTTTCACTCGTGTCCACCGTGGATTTTGGCTGCTATGGCACCGTCCCTGCTCCCCGGTCCGGGCTGGCCCCCGTGGCCGAAAACAGGCGTCTGTGACCGGGGAGGAAAGATGATGCTGCCGCGGCCCCGCAGAAGCACTCATCCACAAGCTTCTTGCTCAGGGGGCTGCAGAATAGAATATATTTGAAGGCAAACATGGTTTCACTCGTCTCCAACTTTGATTTTGGCACTTATGGCACTTTTACGCTCTCGTGTACACAGTGTTTCTCCGGGCGAGATACGGCGTTTAAGCGCATAAAAAGTCTAGCGGTGCCCCCCCCGTCCTCCCAGGAGCACTGACTTACAAGTTTCTTGCCCAGGGGCCTGTAGGATGGAATATATTTGAAGGCAAACGTGGTTTCACTCGTGTCCACCGTGGATTTTGGCTGCTATGGCACCGTCCCTGCTCCCCGGTCCGGGCTGGCCCCCGTGGCCGAAAACAGGCGTCTGTGACCGGGGAGGAAAGATGATGCTGCCGTGGCCCCGCAGAAGCACTCATCCACAAGCTTCTTGCTCAGGGAGCTGCAGAATAGAATATATTTGAAGGCAAACATGGTTTCACTCGTCTCCAACTTTGATTTTGGCACTTATGGCACTTTTACGCTCTCGTGTACACAGTGTTTCTCCGGGCGAGATACGGCGTTTAAGCGCATAAAAAGTCTAGCGGTGCCCCCCACGTCCTCCCAGGAGCACTGACTTACAAGTTTCTTGCCCAGGGGCCTGTAGGATGGAATATATTTGAAGGCAAACGTGGTTTCACTCGTGTCCACCGTGGATTTTGGCTGCTATGGCACCGTCCCTGCTCCCCGGTCCGGGCTGGCCCCCGTGGCCGAAAACAGGCGTCTGTGACCGGGGAGGAAAGATGATGCTGCCGTGGCCCCGCAGAAGCACTCATCCACAAGCTTCTTGCTCAGGGAGCTGCAGAATAGAATATATTTGAAGGCAAACATGGTTTCACTCGTCTCCAACTTTGATTTTGGCACTTATGGCACTTTTACGCTCTCGTGTACACAGTGTTTCTCCGGGCGAGATACGGCGTTTAAGCGCATAAAAAGTCTAGCGGTGCCCCCCCCGTCCTCCCAGGAGCACTGACTTACAAGTTTCTTGCCCAGGGGGCCTGTAGGATGGAATATATTTGAAGGCAAACGTGGTTTCACTCGTGTCCACCGTGGATTTTGGCTGCTATGGCACCGTCCCTGCTCCCCGGTCCGGGCTGGCCCCCGTGGCCGAAAACAGGCGTCTGTGACCGGGGAGGAAAGATGATGCTGCCGTGGCCCCGCAGAAGCACTCATCCACAAGCTTCTTGCTCAGGGAGCTGCAGAATAGAATATATTTGAAGGCAAACATGGTTTCACTCGTCTCCAACTTTGATTTTGGCACTTATGGCACTTTTACGCTCTCGTGTACACAGTGTTTCTCCGGGCGAGATACGGCGTTTAAGCGCATAAAAAAGTCTAGCGGTGCCCCCCCCCCACGTCCTCCCGGGAGCACTGACTTACAAGTTTCTTGCCCAGGGGCCTGTAGGATGGAATATATTTGAAGGCAAACGTGGTTTCACTCGTGTCCACCGTGGATTTTGGCTGCTATGGCACCGTCCCTGCTCCCCGGTCCGGGCTGGCCCCCGTGGCCGAAAACAGGCGTCTGTGACCGGGGAGGAAAGATGATGCTGCCGTGGCCCCGCAGAAGCACTCATCCACAAGCTTCTTGCTCAGGGAGCTGCAGAATAGAATATATTTGAAGGCAAACATGGTTTCACTCGTCTCCAACTTTGATTTTGGCACTTATGGCACTTTTACGCTCTCGTGTACACAGTGTTTCTCCGGGCGAGATACGGCGTTTAAGCGCATAAAAAGTCTAGCGGTGCCCCCCCCACGTCCTCCCGGGAGCACTGACTTACAAGTTTCTTGCCCAGGGGCCTGTAGGATGGAATATATTTGAAGGCAAACGTGGTTTCACTCGTGTCCACCGTGGATTTTGGCTGCTATGGCACCGTCCCTGCTCCCCGGTCCGGGCTGGCCCCCGTGGCCGAAAACAGGCGTCTGTGACCGGGGAGGAAAGATGATGCTGCCGTGGCCCCGCAGAAGCACTCATCCACAAGCTTCTTGCTCAGGGAGCTGCAGAATAGAATATATTTGAAGGCAAACATGGTTTCACTCGTCTCCAACTTTGATTTTGGCACTTATGGCACTTTTACGCTCTCGTGTACACAGTGTTTCTCCGGGCGAGATACGGCGTTTAAGCGCATAAAAAGTCTAGCGGTGCCCCCCCCACGTCCTCCCGGGAGCACTGACTTACAAGTTTCTTGCCCAGGGGCCTGTAGGATGGAATATATTTGAAGGCAAACGTGGTTTCACTCGTGTCCACCGTGGATTTTGGCTGCTATGGCACCGTCCCTGCTCCCCGGTCCGGGCTGGCCCCCGTGGCCGAAAACAGGCGTCTGTGACCGGGGAGGAAAGATGATGCTGCCGTGGCCCCGCAGAAGCACTCATCCACAAGCTTCTTGCTCAGGGAGCTGCAGAATAGAATATATTTGAAGGCAAACATGGTTTCACTCGTCTCCAACTTTGATTTTGGCACTTATGGCACTTTTACGCTCTCGTGTACACAGTGTTTCTCCGGGCGAGATACGGCGTTTAAGCGCATAAAAAGTCTAGCGGTGCCCCCCCCACGTCCTCCCAGGAGCACTGACTTACAAGTTTCTTGCCCAGGGGCCTGTAGGATGGAATATATTTGAAGGCAAACGTGGTTTCACTCGTGTCCACCGTGGATTTTGGCTGCTATGGCACCGTCCCTGCTCCCCGGTCCGGGCTGGCCCCCGTGGCCGAAAACAGGCGTCTGTGACCGGGGAGGAAAGATGATGCTGCCGTGGCCCCGCAGAAGCACTCATCCACAAGCTTCTTGCTCAGGGAGCTGCAGAATAGAATATATTTGAAGGCAAACATGGTTTCACTCGTCTCCAACTTTGATTTTGGCACTTATGGCACTTTTACGCTCTCGTGTACACAGTGTTTCTCCGGGCGAGATACGGCGTTTAAGCGCATAAAAAGTCTAGCGGTGCCCCCCCCCCACGTCCTCCCGGGAGCACTGACTTACAAGTTTCTTGCCCAGGGGCCTGTAGGATGGAATATATTTGAAGGCAAACGTGGTTTCACTCGTGTCCACCGTGGATTTTGGCTGCTATGGCACCGTCCCTGCTCCCCGGTCCGGGCTGGCCCCCGTGGCCGAAAACAGGCGTCTGTGACCGGGGAGGAAAGATGATGCTGCCGTGGCCCCGCAGAAGCACTCATCCACAAGCTTCTTGCTCAGGGAGCTGCAGAATAGAATATATTTGAAGGCAAACATGGTTTCACTCGTCTCCAACTTTGATTTTGGCACTTATGGCACTTTTACGCTCTCGTGTACACAGTGTTTCTCCGGGCGAGATACGGCGTTTAAGCGCATAAAAAGTCTAGCGGTGCCCCCCCCACGTCCTCCCGGGAGCACTGACTTACAAGTTTCTTGCCCAGGGGCCTGTAGGATGGAATATATTTGAAGGCAAACGTGGTTTCACTCGTGTCCACCGTGGATTTTGGCTGCTATGGCACCGTCCCTGCTCCCCGGTCCGGGCTGGCCCCCGTGGCCGAAAACAGGCGTCTGTGACCGGGGAGGAAAGATGATGCTGCCGTGGCCCCGCAGAAGCACTCATCCACAAGCTTCTTGCTCAGGGAGCTGCAGAATAGAATATATTTGAAGGCAAACATGGTTTCACTCGTCTCCAACTTTGATTTTGGCACTTATGGCACTTTTACGCTCTCGTGTACACAGTGTTTCTCCGGGCGAGATACGGCGTTTAAGCGCATAAAAAGTCTAGCGGTGCCCCCCCCACGTCCTCCCGGGAGCACTGACTTACAAGTTTCTTGCCCAGGGGCCTGTAGGATGGAATATATTTGAAGGCAAACGTGGTTTCACTCGTGTCCACCGTGGATTTTGGCTGCTATGGCACCGTCCCTGCTCCCCGGTCCGGGCTGGCCCCCGTGGCCGAAAACAGGCGTCTGTGACCGGGGAGGAAAGATGATGCTGCCGTGGCCCCGCAGAAGCACTCATCCACAAGCTTCTTGCTCAGGGAGCTGCAGAATAGAATATATTTGAAGGCAAACATGGTTTCACTCGTCTCCAACTTTGATTTTGGCACTTATGGCACTTTTACGCTCTCGTGTACACAGTGTTTCTCCGGGCGAGATACGGCGTTTAAGCGCATAAAAAGTCTAGCGGTGCCCCCCCCCCACGTCCTCCCGGGAGCACTGACTTACAAGTTTCTTGCCCAGGGGGCCTGTAGGATGGAATATATTTGAAGGCAAACGTGGTTTCACTCGTGTCCACCGTGGATTTTGGCTGCTATGGCACCGTCCCTGCTCCCCGGTCCGGGCTGGCCCCCGTGGCCGAAAACAGGCGTCTGTGACCGGGGAGGAAAGATGATGCTGCCGCGGCCCCGCAGAAGCACTCATCCACAAGCTTCTTGCTCAGGGAGCTGCAGAATAGAATATATTTGAAGGCAAACATGGTTTCACTCGTCTCCAACTTTGATTTTGGCACTTATGGCACTTTTACGCTCTCGTGTACACAGTGTTTCTCCGGGCGAGATACGGCGTTTAAGCGCATAAAAAGTCTAGCGGTGCCCCCCACGTCCTCCCGGGAGCACTGACTTACAAGTTTCTTGCCCAGGGGCCTGTAGGATGGAATATATTTGAAGGCAAACGTGGTTTCACTCGTGTCCACCGTGGATTTTGGCTGCTATGGCACCGTCCCTGCTCCCCGGTCCGGGCTGGCCCCCGTGGCCGAAAACAGGCGTCTGTGACCGGGGAGGAAAGATGATGCTGCCGTGGCCCCGCAGAAGCACTCATCCACAAGCTTCTTGCTCAGGGAGCTGCAGAATAGAATATATTTGAAGGCAAACATGGTTTCACTCGTCTCCAACTTTGATTTTGGCACTTATGGCACTTTTACGCTCTCGTGTACACAGTGTTTCTCCGGGCGAGATACGGCGTTTAAGCGCATAAAAAGTCTAGCGGTGCCCCCCCCACGTCCTCCCGGGAGCACTGACTTACAAGTTTCTTGCCCAGGGGCCTGTAGGATGGAATATATTTGAAGGCAAACGTGGTTTCACTCGTGTCCACCGTGGATTTTGGCTGCTATGGCACCGTCCCTGCTCCCCGGTCCGGGCTGGCCCCCGTGGCCGAAAACAGGCGTCTGTGACCGGGGAGGAAAGATGATGCTGCCGTGGCCCCGCAGAAGCACTCATCCACAAGCTTCTTGCTCAGGGAGCTGCAGAATAGAATATATTTGAAGGCAAACATGGTTTCACTCGTCTCCAACTTTGATTTTGGCACTTATGGCACTTTTACGCTCTCGTGTACACAGTGTTTCTCCGGGCGAGATACGGCGTTTAAGCGCATAAAAAGTCTAGCGGTGCCCCCCCCCCACGTCCTCCCGGGAGCACTGACTTACAAGTTTCTTGCCCAGGGGCCTGTAGGATGGAATATATTTGAAGGCAAACGTGGTTTCACTCGTGTCCACCGTGGATTTTGGCTGCTATGGCACCGTCCCTGCTCCCCGGTCCGGGCTGGCCCCCGTGGCCGAAAACAGGCGTCTGTGACCGGGGAGGAAAGATGATGCTGCCGTGGCCCCGCAGAAGCACTCATCCACAAGCTTCTTGCTCAGGGAGCTGCAGAATAGAATATATTTGAAGGCAAACATGGTTTCACTCGTCTCCAACTTTGATTTTGGCACTTATGGCACTTTTACGCTCTCGTGTACACAGTGTTTCTCCGGGCGAGATACGGCGTTTAAGCGCATAAAAAAGTCTAGCGGTGCCCCCCCCCCACGTCCTCCCAGGAGCACTGACTTACAAGTTTCTTGCCCAGGGGCCTGTGGGATGGAATATATTTGAAGGCAAACGTGGTTTCACTCGTGTCCACCGTGGATTTTGGCTGCTATGGCACCGTCCCTGCTCCCCGGTCCGGGCTGGCCCCCGTGGCCGAAAACAGGCGTCTGTGACCGGGGAGGAAAGATGATGCTGCCGTGGCCCCGCAGAAGCACTCATCCACAAGCTTCTTGCTCAGGGAGCTGCAGAATAGAATATATTTGAAGGCAAACATGGTTTCACTCGTCTCCAACTTTGATTTTGGCACTTATGGCACTTTTACGCTCTCGTGTACACAGTGTTTCTCCGGGCGAGATACGGCGTTTAAGCGCATAAAAAGTCTAGCGGTGCCCCCCCCACGTCCTCCCAGGAGCACTGACTTACAAGTTTCTTGCCCAGGGGCCTGTAGGATGGAATATATTTGAAGGCAAACGTGGTTTCACTCGTGTCCACCGTGGATTTTGGCTGCTATGGCACCGTCCCTGCTCCCCGGTCCGGGCTGGCCCCCCGTGGCCGAAAACAGGCGTCTGTGACCGGGGAGGAAAGATGATGCTGCCGTGGCCCCGCAGAAGCACTCATCCACAAGCTTCTTGCTCAGGGAGCTGCAGAATAGAATATATTTGAAGGCAAACATGGTTTCACTCGTCTCCAACTTTGATTTTGGCACTTATGGCACTTTTACGCTCTCGTGTACACAGTGTTTCTCCGGGCGAGATACGGCGTTTAAGCGCATAAAAAGTCTAGCGGTGCCCCCCCCCCACGTCCTCCCAGGAGCACTGACTTACAAGTTTCTTGCCCAGGGGCCTGTAGGATGGAATATATTTGAAGGCAAACGTGGTTTCACTCGTGTCCACCGTGGATTTTGGCTGCTATGGCACCGTCCCTGCTCCCCGGTCCGGGCTGGCCCCCCCCGTGGCCGAAAACAGGCGTCTGTGACCGGGGAGGAAAGATGATGCTGCCGTGGCCCCGCAGAAGCACTCATCCACAAGCTTCTTGCTCAGGGAGCTGCAGAATAGAATATATTTGAAGGCAAACATGGTTTCACTCGTCTCCAACTTTGATTTTGGCACTTATGGCACTTTTACGCTCTCGTGTACACAGTGTTTCTCCGGGCGAGATACGGCGTTTAAGCGCATAAAAAGTCTAGCGGTGCCCCCCACGTCCTCCCAGGAGCACTGACTTACAAGTTTCTTGCCCAGGGGGCCTGTAGGATGGAATATATTTGAAGGCAAACGTGGTTTCACTCGTGTCCACCGTGGATTTTGGCTGCTATGGCACCGTCCCTGCTCCCCGGTCCGGGCTGGCCCCCCGTGGCCGAAAACAGGCGTCTGTGACCGGGGAGGAAAGATGATGCTGCCGTGGCCCCGCAGAAGCACTCATCCACAAGCTTCTTGCTCAGGGAGCTGCAGAATAGAATATATTTGAAGGCAAACATGGTTTCACTCGTCTCCAACTTTGATTTTGGCACTTATGGCACTTTTACGCTCTCGTGTACACAGTGTTTCTCCGGGCGAGATACGGCGTTTAAGCGCATAAAAAGTCTAGCGGTGCCCCCCCCCCACGTCCTCCCAGGAGCACTGACTTACAAGTTTCTTGCCCGGGGGCCTGTAGGATGGAATATATTTGAAGGCAAACGTGGTTTCACTCGTGTCCACCGTGGATTTTGGCTGCTATGGCACCGTCCCTGCTCCCCGGTCCGGGCTGGCCCCCCGTGGCCGAAAACAGGCGTCTGTGACCGGGGAGGAAAGATGATGCTGCCGTGGCCCCGCAGAAGCACTCATCCACAAGCTTCTTGCTCAGGGAGCTGCAGAATAGAATATATTTGAAGGCAAACATGGTTTCACTCGTCTCCAACTTTGATTTTGGCACTTATGGCACTTTTACGCTCTCGTGTACACAGTGTTTCTCCGGGCGAGATACGGCGTTTAAGCGCATAAAAAGTCTAGCGGTGCCCCCCCCACGTCCTCCCAGGAGCACTGACTTACAAGTTTCTTGCCCAGGGGCCTGTAGGATGGAATATATTTGAAGGCAAACGTGGTTTCACTCGTGTCCACCGTGGATTTTGGCTGCTATGGCACCGTCCCTGCTCCCCGGTCCGGGCTGGTCCCCCGTGGCCGAAAACAGGCGTCTGTGACCGGGGAGGAAAGATGATGCTGCCGTGGCCCCGCAGAAGCACTCATCCACAAGCTTCTTGCTCAGGGAGCTGCAGAATAGAATATATTTGAAGGCAAACATGGTTTCACTCGTCTCCAACTTTGATTTTGGCACTTATGGCACTTTTACGCTCTCGTGTACACAGTGTTTCTCCGGGCGAGATACGGCGTTTAAGCGCATAAAAAAGTCTAGCGGTGCCCCCCCCCCACGTCCTCCCAGGAGCACTGACTTACAAGTTTCTTGCCCAGGGGCCTGTAGGATGGAATATATTTGAAGGCAAACGTGGTTTCACTCGTGTCCACCGTGGATTTTGGCTGCTATGGCACCGTCCCTGCTCCCCGGTCCGGGCTGGCCCCCGTGGCCGAAAACAGGCGTCTGTGACCGGGGAGGAAAGATGATGCTGCCGTGGCCCCGCAGAAGCACTCATCCACAAGCTTCTTGCTCAGGGAGCTGCAGAATAGAATATATTTGAAGGCAAACATGGTTTCACTCGTCTCCAACTTTGATTTTGGCACTTATGGCACTTTTACGCTCTCGTGTACACAGTGTTTCTCCGGGCGAGATACGGCGTTTAAGCGCATAAAAAAGTCTAGCGGTGCCCCCCCCACGTCCTCCCAGGAGCACTGACTTACAAGTTTCTTGCCCAGGGGCCTGTAGGATGGAATATATTTGAAGGCAAACGTGGTTTCACTCGTGTCCACCGTGGATTTTGGCTGCTATGGCACCGTCCCTGCTCCCCGGTCCGGGCTGGCCCCCGTGGCCGAAAACAGGCGTCTGTGACCGGGGAGGAAAGATGATGCTGCCGTGGCCCCGCAGAAGCACTCATCCACAGGCTTCTTGCTCAGGGAGCTGCAGAATAGAATATATTTGAAGGCAAACATGGTTTCACTCGTCTCCAACTTTGATTTTGGCACTTATGGCACTTTTACGCTCTCGTGTACACAGTGTTTCTCCGGGCGAGATACGGCGTTTAAGCGCATAAAAAGTCTAGCGGTGCCCCCCCCCCACGTCCTCCCAGGAGCACTGACTTACAAGTTTCTTGCCCAGGGGCCTGTAGGATGGAATATATTTGAAGGCAAACGTGGTTTCACTCGTGTCCACCGTGGATTTTGGCTGCTATGGCACCGTCCCTGCTCCCCGGTCCGGGCTGGACCCCCCCCCGTGGCCGAAAACAGGCGTCTGTGACCGGGGAGGAAAGATGATGCTGCCGTGGCCCCGCAGAAGCACTCATCCACAAGCTTCTTGCTCAGGGAGCTGCAGAATAGAATATATTTGAAGGCAAACATGGTTTCACTCGTCTCCAACTTTGATTTTGGCACTTATGGCACTTTTACGCTCTCGTGTACACAGTGTTTCTCCGGGCGAGATACGGCGTTTAAGCGCATAAAAAGTCTAGCGGTGCCCCCCCCCCACGTCCTCCCAGGAGCTCTGACTTACAAGTTTCTTGCCCAGGGGCCTGTAGGATGGAATATATTTGAAGGCAAACGTGGTTTCACTCGTGTCCACCGTGGATTTTGGCTGCTATGGCACCGTCCCTGCTCCCCGGTCCGGGCTGGCCCCCGTGGCCGAAAACAGAGCGTCTGTGACCGGGGAGGAAAGATGATGCTGCCGCGGCCCCGCAGAAGCACTCATCCACAAGCTTCTTGCTCAGGGAGCTGCAGAATAGAATATATTTGAAGGCAAACATGGTTTCACTCGTCTCCAACTTTGATTTTGGCACTTATGGCACTTTTACGCTCTCGTGTACACAGTGTTTCTCCGGGCGAGATACGGCGTTTAAGCGCATAAAAAGTCTAGCGGTGCCCCCCCCACGTCCTCCCAGGAGCTCTGACTTACAAGTTTCTTGCCCAGGGGCCTGTAGGATGGAATATATTTGAAGGCAAACGTGGTTTCACTCGTGTCCACCGTGGATTTTGGCTGCTATGGCACCGTCCCTGCTCCCCGGTCCGGGCTGGCCCCCGTGGCCGAAAACAGGCGTCTGTGACCGGGGAGGAAAGATGATGCTGCCGTGGCCCCGCAGAAGCACTCATCCACAAGCTTCTTGCTCAGGGAGCTGCAGAATAGAATATATTTGAAGGCAAACATGGTTTCACTCGTCTCCAACTTTGATTTTGGCACTTATGGCACTTTTACGCTCTCGTGTACACAGTGTTTCTCCGGGCGAGATACGGCGTTTAAGCGCATAAAAAGTCTAGCGGTGCCCCCCCCCACGTCCTCCCAGGAGCTCTGACTTACAAGTTTCTTGCCCGGGGGCCTGTAGGATGGAATATATTTGAAGGCAAACGTGGTTTCACTCGTGTCCACCGTGGATTTTGGCTGCTATGGCACCGTCCCTGCTCCCCGGTCCGGGCTGGCCCCCCGTGGCCGAAAACAGAGCGTCTGTGACCGGGGAGGAAAGATGATGCTGCCGCGGCCCCGCAGAAGCACTCATCCACAAGCTTCTTGCTCAGGGAGCTGCAGAATAGAATATATTTGAAGGCAAACATGGTTTCACTCGTCTCCAACTTTGATTTTGGCACTTATGGCACTTTTGCGCTCTCGTGTACACAGTGTTTCTCCGGGCGAGAATACGGCGTTTAAGCGCATAAAAAGTCTAGCGGTGCCCCCCACGTCCTCCCAGGAGCTCTGACTTACAAGTTTCTTGCCCAGGGGCCTGTAGGATGGAATATATTTGAAGGCAAACGTGGTTTCACTCGTGTCCACCGTGGATTTTGGCTGCTATGGCACCGTCCCTGCTCCCCGGTCCGGGCTGGCCCCCGTGGCCGAAAACAGGCGTCTGTGACCGGGGAGGAAAGATGATGCTGCCGCGGCCCCGCAGAAGCACTCATCCACAAGCTTCTTGCTCAGGGAGCTGCAGAATAGAATATATTTGAAGGCAAACATGGTTTCACTCGTCTCCAACTTTGATTTTGGCACTTATGGCACTTTTACGCTCTCGTGTACACAGTGTTTCTCCGGGCGAGATACGGCGTTTAAGCGCATAAAAAGTCTAGCGGTGCCCCCCACGTCCTCCCAGGAGCTCTGACTTACAAGTTTCTTGCCCTGGGGGCCTGTAGGATGGAATATATTTGAAGGCAAACGTGGTTTCCTCGTGTCCACCGTGGATTTTGGCTGCTATGGCACCGTCCCTGCTCCCCGGTCCGGGCTGGCCCCCCCGTGGCCGAAAACAGGCGTCTGTGACCTGGGGAGGAAAGATGATGCTGCCGTGGCCCCGCAGAAGCACTCATCCACAAGCTTCTTGCTCAGGGAGCTGCAGAATAGAATATATTTGAAGGCAAACATGGTTTCACTCGTCTCCAACTTTGATTTTGGCACTTATGGCACTTTTAGCCTCGTGTACACAGTGTTTCTCCGGGCGAGATACGGCGTTTAAGCGCATAAAAAAGTCTAGCGGTGCCCCCCCCCCACGTCCTCCCAGGAGCACCTGACTTACAAGTTTCTTGCCCAGGGGCCTGTAGGATGGAATATATTTGAAGGCAAACGTGGTTTCACTCGTGTCCACCGTGGATTTTGGCTGCTATGGCACCGTCCCTGCTCCCCGGTCCGGGCTGGCCCCCCGTGGCCGAAAACAGGCGTCTGTGACCCGGGAGGAAAGATGATGCTGCCCCGGGCCCGCAGAAGCACTCATCCACAAGCTTCTTGCTCAGGGAGCTGCAGAATAGAATATATTTGAAGGCAAACATGGTTTCACTCGTCTCCAACTTTGATTTTGGCACTTATGGCGACTTTTGCGCTCTCGTGTACACAGTGTTTCTCCGGGCGAGATACGGCGTTTAAGCGCATAAAAAGTCTAGCGGTGCACCCCCACGTCCTCCCGGGAGCTCTGACTTACAAGTTTCTTGCCCAGGGGCCCGTAGGATGGAACATATTTGAAGGCAAACTTAGTTTCACTCGTGTCCACCGTGGATTTTGGCTGCTATAGCACCGTCCCTGCTCCCCGATCCGGGCTGGCCCCCCGTGGCCGAAGAGCAGACGTCTGTGACCGGGGAGGAAAGATGATGCTGCCGCGGCCCGCAGAAGCACTCATCCACAAGCTTCTTGCTCAGGGAGCTGCAGAATAGAATATATTTGAAGGCAAACATGGTTTCACTCGTCTCCAACTTTGATTTTGGCACTTATAGCACTTTTACGCTCTCGTGTACACAGTGTTTCTCCGGGTGAGATACGGCGTTTAAGCGCATAAAAAGTCTAGCGGTGCCCCCCCCACTCCTCCCAGGAGCACTGACTTACAAGTTTCTTGCCCAGGGGGCCTGTAGGATGGGGTATATTTGAAGGCAAACGTGGTTTCACTCGTGTCCACCGTGGATTTTGGCTGCTATGGCACCGTCCCTTGCTCCCCCGGTCGGGCTGGCCCCCCGTGGCCGAACGCAGACGTCTGTGACCGGGGAGGAAAGATGATGCTGCCGTGGCCACGCCAGAAGCACTCATCCACAAGCTTCTTGCTCGAGAGCTGCAGAATAGAATATATTTGAAGGCAAACATGGTTCCACTCGTCTCCAACTTTGATTTTGGCACTTATGGCACTTTTACGCTCTCGTGTACACAGTGTTTCTCCGGGCGAGATACGGCGTTTAAGCGCATAAAAGAGTCCTAAGCGGTGCAAACCCCCCACGTCCTCCCCGGAGCACTGACTTACAAGTTTCTTGCCCAGGGGCCCCGTAGGATGGAACATATTTGAAGAGCAAGCGTGGTTTCACTCGTGTCCACCCCCGTGGATTTTGGCTGCTATGGCACCGTCCCTGCTCCCCGGTCCGGGCTGGCCCCCGTGGCCGAAAACGAACGTCTGTGACCTGGGGAGGAAAGATGATGCTGCCGTGGCCCCGCAGAAGCACTCATCCACAAGCTGCTTGCTCAGGGAGCTGCAGAATAGAATATATTTGAAGGCAAACATGGTTTCACTCGTCTCCAACTTTGATTTTGGCACTTATGGCACTTTTACGCTCTCGTGTACACAGTGTTTCTCCGGGCGAGATTTTGACGTTTAAGCGCATAAAAAAGTCTAGCGGTGCCCCCCCACGTCCTCCGGGGAGCACTGACTTACAAGTTTCTTGCCCAGGGGCCCGTAGGATGGAACATATTTGAAGGCAAACGTGGTTTCACTCGTCCACCGTGGATTTTGGCTGCTATGCTTTCAGTCCCTGCTCCCCGGTCCAGGCTGGCCCCCCCCCGTGGCCGAAAACAGGCGTCTGTGACCTGGGAGGAAAGATGATGCTGCCATTGGCCCCGCAGAAACACCATCCACAAGCTTCTTGCTCAGGGAGCTGCAGAATGGAATATGTTGAAGGCAAACATGGTTTCACTCGTCACCAACTTTGATTTTGGCACTTATGGCACTTTTACGCTCTCGTGTACACAGTGTTTCTCCGGGCAGAGATACGACGTTTAAGCACATAAAAAGTCTAGCGGTGCCAACCCCCACGTCCTCCCAGGAGCACTGACTCCGAAGTTTCTTGCCCAGGGGCCCCGTAGGATGGAACATATTTGAAGGCAAACGTGGTTTCACTCATTTTTACCGTGGATTTTGGCTGCTATGGCACCGTCCCTGCTCCCCGGTCCGGGCTGGCCCCCGTGGCCGAAAACAGGCGTCTGTGACCGGGGAGGAAAGATGATGCTGCCGTGGCCCCACTGAAGCACTCATCCACAAACTTCTTGCTCAGGGAGCTGCAGAATAGAATATATTTGAAGGCAAACATGGTTTCCCTCGTCTCCAACTTTGATTTTGGCACTTATGGCACTTTTACGCTCTCAATGAGCTGATTGTTTCTCCAGGCGAGATACGGCGTTTAAGCGCATAAAAAAGTCTAGCGGTCCCCACCCCCCACGTCCTCCCGGGAGCACTGACTTACAAGTTTCTTGCCCAGGGGCCCGTAGGATGGAACATGTTGAAGGCAAACGTGGTTTCACTCGTGTCCACCGTGGATTTTGGCTGCTATGGCACCGTCCCTGCTCCCCGGTCCGGGCTGGCCCCCCGTGGCCGAAAACGGGCGTCTGTGACCGGGGAGGAAAGATGATGCTGCCGTGGCCCCACCAGAAGCACTCATCCACAAGCTTCTTGCTCGGGGAGCTGCAGAATAGAATATATTTGAAGGCAAACATGGTTTCACTCGTCTCCAACTTTGATTTTGGCACTTATGGCACTTTTACGCTCTCGTGTCAACAGTGTTTCTCCGGGCGAGGAGATCTGACGTTTAAGCGCATGAAAAAGTCTGGCGGTGCCCCCCCACGTCCTCCCGGGAGCACTGACTTACAAGTTTCCCGCACAGGGGCCCGTAGGATGGAACATATTTGAAGGCAAACGTGGTTTCACTCGTGTCCACCGTGGATTTTGGCTGCTATCGCACCGTCCCTATCCCCGGTCCGGGCTGGACCCCCGTGGCCGAAAACAGGCGTCTGAAGTCTGGGGAGGAAAGATGATGCTGCCGCGGCCCCGCAGAAGCACTCATCCACAAGCTTCTTGCTCGGGGAGCTGCAGAATAGAATATATTTGAAGGCAAACATGGTTTCACTCGTCTCCAACTTTGATTTTGGCACTTATGGCACTTTTACGCTCCTCGTGTACACAGTGTTTCTCCGGGCGAGATACGGCGTTTAAGCGCAGCCAAAGTCTAGCGGTGCTTCCCCACATCCTCCCGGGAGCACTGACTTACAAGTTTCTTGCCCGGGGGCCCGTAGGATGGAACATATTTGAAGGCAAACGTGGTTTCACTCGTGTCCACCGTGGATTTTGGCTGCTATGGCACCGTCCCTGCTCCCCGGTCCGGGCTGGCCCCCGTGGCCGAAAACAGGCGTCTGTGACTGGGGAGGAAAGATGATGCTGCCGTGGCCCCGCAGAAGCACTCATCCACAAGCTTCTTGCTCAGGGAGCTGCAGAATAGAATATATTTGAAGGCAAACATGGCTTCACTCGTCTCCAACTTTGATTTTGGCACTTATGGCACTTTTACGCTCTCGTGTACACAGTGTTTCTCCGGGCGAGATACGGCGTTTAAGCGCATAAAAAGTCTAGCGGTGCCACGTCCTCCGAGGAGCACTGACTTACAAGTTTCTTGCCCAGGGGCCCGTGGGATGGAACATATTTGAAGGCAAACGTGGTTTCACTCGTGTCCACCGTAGTTTTGGCTGCTATGGCACCGTCCCTGCTCCCCGGTCCAGGCTGGCCCCCCGTGGCCGAAAACAGGCGTCTGTGACCGGGGAGGAAAGATGATGCTGCCGTGGCCTGAAGCACTCATCCACGAGCTTCTTGCTCAGGGAGCTGCAGAGCAGAATATATTTGAAGGCAAACATGGTTTCACTCGTCTCAACTTTGATTTTAGCTTATGGCACTTTTACGCTCTCGTGTACACGAGTGTTTCTCCGGGCTAGATACGGCGTTTAAGCGCATAAAAAAGTCTGGCGGTGCCCCCCCACGTCCTCCCGGGAGCACTGACTTACAAGTTTCTTGCCAAGGGGCCCGTAGGATGGAACATATTTGAAGGCAAACGTGGTTTCACTCGTGTCCACCGTGGATTTTGGCTGCTATGGCACCGTCCCTGCTCCCCGGTCCGGGCTGGCCCCCCGTGGCCGAAAACGGAGCGTCTGTGACCTGGGGAGGAAAGATGATGCTGCCGTGGCCCCGCAGAAGCACTCATCCACAAGCTTCTAACTTGCTCAGGGAGCTGCAGAATAGAATATGTTGAAGGCAAACATGGTTTCACTCGTCTCCAACTTTGATTTTGGCATTATGGCACTTTTACGCTCTCGTGTACACAGTGTTTCTCCAGGCGAGATACGGCGTTTAAGCGCACTTAAAAAGTCTGGCGGTGCCCCCCCCCCACGTCCTCCCGGGAGCACTGACTTACAAGTTTCTTGCCCAGGGGGCCCGTAGGATGGAACATATTTGAAGGCAAACGTGGTTTGCACTCGTGTCCACCGTGGATTTTGGCTGCTATGGCACCGTCCCTGCTCCCCGGTCCGGGCTGGCCCCCCGTGGCCGAAAACAGGCGTCTGTGACCGGGGAGGAAAGATGATGCTGCCGTGGCCCCGCAGAAGCACTCATCCACAAGCTTCTTGCTCCGGGAGCTGCAGAATAGAATATATTTGAGAGGCAAACATGGTTTCACTTTCGTCTCCAACTTTGATTTTGGCACTTATGGCACTTTTACACTCTCGTGTACACGGTGTTTCTCCGGGCGAGATACAGCGTTTAAGCGCATAAAAAAGTCTAGCGGTGCCCCCCCATTCCTCCCAGGGGCGATGACTTACAAAGTTTCTTGCAGGGGGCCGTAGGATGGAACATATTTGAAGGCAAACGTGGTTTCACTCGTGTCCACCGTGGATTTTGGCTGCTATGGCACCGTCCCTGCTCCCCGGTCCGGGCTGGCCCCCCGTGGCCGAAAACGAGCGTCTGTGACCGGGGAGGAAAGATGATGCTGCCGTGGCCCCGCAGAAGCACTCATCCACAAGCTTCTTGCTCAGGGAGCTGCAGAATAGAATATATTTGAGAGTGAAACATGGTTTCACTCGTCTCCAACTTTGATTTTGGCACTTATGGCACTTTTACGCACTCGTGTACACAGTGTTTCTCCGGGCGAGATACGGCGTTTAAGCGCATAAAAAGTCTAGCGGTGCCCCCCCCCCACGTCCTCCAGGGAGCACTGACTTACAAGTTTCTTGCCCAGGGGCCCGTAGGATGGAACATATTTGAAGGCAAACGTGGTTTCACTCGTGTCCACCGTGGATTTTGGCTGCTATGGCACCGTCCCTGCTCCCCGGTCCGGGCTGGCCCCCGTGGCCGAAAACAGGCGTCTGTGACCGGGGAGGAGAAGATGATGCTGCCGTATTATGGCCCCGCAGAAGCACTCATCCACAAGCTTCTTACTCAAGGAGCTGCAGAATAGAATATATTTGAGAAGGCAAACATGGTTTCACACCGTCTCCAACTTTGATTTTGGCACTTATGGCACTTTTACGCTCTCGTGTACACAGTGTTTCTCCGGGCAGAGATACGGCGTTTAAGCGCGCCAGAAAAAGTCTAGCGGTGCCCCCCCCCCACGTCCTCCCGGGAGCACTGACTTACAAGTTTCTTGCCCAGGGGGCCCGTAGGATGGAACATATTTGAAGGCAAACGTGGTTTCACTCGTGTCCACCGTGGATTTTGGCTGCTATGGCACCGTCCCGACTCCCCGGTCCGGGCTGGCCCCCGTAGACGAAAACAGGCGTCTGTGACCAGGGAGGAAAGATGATAGCAACAATGGCCCCACCAGAAGCACTCATCCACCAAGCTTCTTGCTCGGGGAGCTGCAGAATAGAATATATTTGAAGGCAAACATGTGGTTTCACTCGTCTCCAACTTTGATTTTGGCACTTATGGCACTTTTACGCTCTCGTGTACACAGTGTTTCTCCAGACGAGATCTGACGTTTAAGCGCATAAAAAGTCTAGCGGTGCCCCCCCACGTCCTCCCGGGAGCACTGACTTACAAGTTTCTTGCCCAGGGGCCCGTAGGATGGAACATATTTGAAGGCAAACGTGGTTTCACTCGTGTCCACCGTGGTTTGGCTGCTATGGCACCGTCCCTGCTCCCCGGTCCGGGCTGGCCCCCCGTGGCCGAAAACAGGCGTCTGTGACTGGGGAGGAAAGATGATGCTGCCGTGGCCCCACCAGAAGCACTCATCCACAAACTTCTTGCTCAGGGAGCTGCAGAATAGAATATATTTGAAGGCAAACATAGAACATCGATGTCCAACTTTGATTTTGGCACTTGTAAGCTTTTACGCCCTCGTGTACACAGTGTTTCTCCGGGCGAGATACGGCGTTTAAGCGCATAAAAAAGTCTAGCGGGTGCCTCCCCACGTCCTCCCAGGAGCACTGACTTACAAGTTTCCTTTGCCCAGGGGCCTGTAGGATGGAACATATTTGAAGGCAAACGTGGTTTCACTCGTGTCCACCGTGGATTTTGGCTGCTATGGCACCGTCCCTGCTCCCCGGTCCGGGCTGGCCCCCCGTGGCCGA
>CAMPSB010000017.1:0-10866 GCA_946959425.1 Argyrosomus regius
GTGTACTTAGTGTTTCTCCGAGTAGAGATGGGCGTTCCGCGCACAAAAAGTCTAGCCGATGCCCCCACGTCCTCCCAGGAGCTCTGACTTACAAGTTTCTTGCCCAGGGGCCTGTAGGATGGAATATATTTGAAGGCAAACGTGGTTTCACTCATGTCCACCGTGGATTTTGGCTGCTATGGCACCGTCCCTGCTCCCCGGTCCGGGCTGGCCCCCGTGGCCGAAAACAGGCGTCTGTGACCGGGGAGGAAAGATGATGCTGCCGCGGCCCCGCAGAAGCACTCATCCACAAGCTTCTTGCTCAGGGAGCTGCAGAATAGAATATATTTGAAGGCAAACATGGTTTCACTCGTCTCCAACTTTGATTTTGGCACTTATGGCACTTTTACGCTCTCGTGTACACAGTGTTTCTCCGGGCGAGATACGGCGTTTAAGCGCATAAAAAGTCTAGCGGTGCCCCCCCACGTCCTCCCAGGAGCCCTGACTTACAAGTTTCTTGCCCAGGGGCCTGTAGGATGGAATATATTTGAAGGCAAACGTGGTTTCACTCGTGTCCACCGTGGATTTTGGCTGCTATGGCACCGTCCCTGCTCCCCGGTCCGGGCTGGCCCCCCCGTGGCCGAAAACAGGCGTCTGTGACCGGGGAGGAAAGATGATGCTGCCGTGGCCCCGCAGAAGCACTCATCCACAAGCTTCTTGCTCAGGGAGCTGCAGAATAGAATATATTTGAAGGCAAACATGGTTTCACTCGTCTCCAACTTTGATTTTGGCACTTATGGCACTTTTACGCTCTCGTGTACACAGTGTTTCTCCGGGCGAGATACGGCGTTTAAGCGCATAAAAAGTCTAGCGGTGCCCCCCCCCACGTCCTCCCAGGAGCACTGACTTACAAGTTTCTTGCCCAGGGGCCTGTAGGATGGAATATATTTGAAGGCAAACGTGGTTTCACTCGTGTCCACCGTGGATTTTGGCTGCTATGGCACCGTCCCTGCTCCCCGGTCCGGGCTGGCCCCCGTGGCCGAAAACAGGCGTCTGTGACCGGGGAGGAAAGATGATGCTGCCGTGGCCCCGCAGAAGCACTCATCCACAAGCTTCTTGCTCAGGGAGCTGCAGAATAGAATATATTTGAAGGCAAACATGGTTTCACTCGTCTCCAACTTTGATTTTGGCACTTATGGCACTTTTACGCTCTCGTGTACACAGTGTTTCTCCGGGCGAGATACGGCGTTTAAGCGCATAAAAAGTCTAGCGGTGCCCCCCCCACGTCCTCCCAGGAGCACTGACTTACAAGTTTCTTGCCCAGGGGCCTGTAGGATGGAATATATTTGAAGGCAAACGTGGTTTCACTCGTGTCCACCGTGGATTTTGGCTGCTATGGCACCGTCCCTGCTCCCCGGTCCGGGCTGGCCCCCGTGGCCGAAAACAGGCGTCTGTGACCGGGGAGGAAAGATGATGCTGCCGTGGCCCCGCAGAAGCACTCATCCACAAGCTTCTTGCTCAGGGAGCTGCAGAATAGAATATATTTGAAGGCAAACATGGTTTCACTCGTCTCCAACTTTGATTTTGGCACTTATGGCACTTTTACGCTCTCGTGTACACAGTGTTTCTCCGGGCGAGATACGGCGTTTAAGCGCATAAAAAGTCTAGCGGTGCCCCCCCCACGTCCTCCCAGGAGCACTGACTTACAAGTTTCTTGCCCAGGGGCCTGTAGGATGGAATATATTTGAAGGCAAACGTGGTTTCACTCGTGTCCACCGTGGATTTTGGCTGCTATGGCACCGTCCCTGCTCCCCGGTCCGGGCTGGCCCCCGTGGCCGAAAACAGGCGTCTGTGACCGGGGAGGAAAGATGATGCTGCCGTGGCCCCGCAGAAGCACTCATCCACAAGCTTCTTGCTCAGGGAGCTGCAGAATAGAATATATTTGAAGGCAAACATGGTTTCACTCGTCTCCAACTTTGATTTTGGCACTTATGGCACTTTTACGCTCTCGTGTACACAGTGTTTCTCCGGGCGAGATACGGCGTTTAAGCGCATAAAAAGTCTAGCGGTGCCCCCCCCACGTCCTCCCAGGAGCTCTGACTTACAAGTTTCTTGCCCAGGGGCCTGTAGGATGGAATATATTTGAAGGCAAACGTGGTTTCACTCGTGTCCACCGTGGATTTTGGCTGCTATGGCACCGTCCCTGCTCCCCGGTCCGGGCTGGCCCCCCGTGGCCGAAAACAGGCGTCTGTGACCGGGGAGGAAAGATGATGCTGCCGTGGCCCCGCAGAAGCACTCATCCACAAGCTTCTTGCTCAGGGAGCTGCAGAATAGAATATATTTGAAGGCAAACATGGTTTCACTCGTCTCCAACTTTGATTTTGGCACTTATGGCACTTTTACGCTCTCGTGTACACAGTGTTTCTCCGGGCGAGATACGGCGTTTAAGCGCATAAAAAGTCTAGCGGTGCCCCCCCCCACGTCCTCCCAGGAGCACTGACTTACAAGTTTCTTGCCCAGGGGCCTGTAGGATGGAATATATTTGAAGGCAAACGTGGTTTCACTCGTGTCCACCGTGGATTTTGGCTGCTATGGCACCGTCCCTGCTCCCCGGTCCGGGCTGGCCCCCGTGGCCGAAAACAGGCGTCTGTGACCGGGGAGGAAAGATGATGCTGCCGTGGCCCCGCAGAAGCACTCATCCACAAGCTTCTTGCTCAGGGAGCTGCAGAATAGAATATATTTGAAGGCAAACATGGTTTCACTCGTCTCCAACTTTGATTTTGGCACTTATGGCACTTTTACGCTCTCGTGTACACAGTGTTTCTCCGGGCGAGATACGGCGTTTAAGCGCATAAAAAGTCTAGCGGTGCCCCCCCCCCACGTCCTCCCAGGAGCTCTGACTTACAAGTTTCTTGCCCAGGGGGCCTGTAGGATGGAATATATTTGAAGGCAAACGTGGTTTCACTCGTGTCCACCGTGGATTTTGGCTGCTATGGCACCGTCCCTGCTCCCCGGTCCGGGCTGGCCCCCGTGGCCGAAAACAGGCGTCTGTGACCGGGGAGGAAAGATGATGCTGCCGCGGCCCCGCAGAAGCACTCATCCACAAGCTTCTTGCTCAGGGAGCTGCAGAATAGAATATATTTGAAGGCAAACATGGTTTCACTCGTCTCCAACTTTGATTTTGGCACTTATGGCACTTTTACGCTCTCGTGTACACAGTGTTTCTCCGGGCGAGATACGGCGTTTAAGCGCATAAAAAGTCTAGCGGTGCCCCCCCCCCACGTCCTCCCAGGAGCTCTGACTTACAAGTTTCTTGCCCAGGGGCCTGTAGGATGGAATATATTTGAAGGCAAACGTGGTTTCACTCGTGTCCACCGTGGATTTTGGCTGCTATGGCACCGTCCCTGCTCCCCGGTCCGGGCTGGCCCCCGTGGCCGAAAACAGGCGTCTGTGACCGGGGAGGAAAGATGATGCTGCCGTGGCCCCGCAGAAGCACTCATCCACAAGCTTCTTGCTCAGGGAGCTGCAGAATAGAATATATTTGAAGGCAAACATGGTTTCACTCGTCTCCAACTTTGATTTTGGCACTTATGGCACTTTTACGCTCTCGTGTACACAGTGTTTCTCCGGGCGAGATACGGCGTTTAAGCGCATAAAAAGTCTAGCGGTGCCCCCCACGTCCTCCCGGGAGCTCTGACTTACAAGTTTCTTGCCCAGGGGCCTGTAGGATGGAATATATTTGAAGGCAAACGTGGTTTCACTCGTGTCCACCGTGGATTTTGGCTGCTATGGCACCGTCCCTGCTCCCCGGTCCGGGCTGGCCCCCGTGGCCGAAAACAGGCGTCTGTGACCGGGGAGGAAAGATGATGCTGCCGCGGCCCCGCAGAAGCACTCATCCACAAGCTTCTTGCTCAGGGAGCTGCAGAATAGAATATATTTGAAGGCAAACATGGTTTCACTCGTCTCCAACTTTGATTTTGGCACTTATGGCACTTTTACGCTCTCGTGTACACAGTGTTTCTCCGGGCGAGATACGGCGTTTAAGCGCATAAAAAGTCTAGCGGTGCCCCCCACGTCCTCCCGGGAGCTCTGACTTACAAGTTTCTTGCCCAGGGGCCTGTAGGATGGAATATATTTGAAGGCAAACGTGGTTTCACTCGTGTCCACCGTGGATTTTGGCTGCTATGGCACCGTCCCTGCTCCCCGGTCCGGGCTGGCCCCCGTGGCCGAAAACAGGCGTCTGTGACCGGGGAGGAAAGATGATGCTGCCGCGGCCCCGCAGAAGCACTCATCCACAAGCTTCTTGCTCAGGGAGCTGCAGAATAGAATATATTTGAAGGCAAACATGGTTTCACTCGTCTCCAACTTTGATTTTGGCACTTATGGCACTTTTACGCTCTCGTGTACACAGTGTTTCTCCGGGCGAGATACGGCGTTTAAGCGCATAAAAAGTCTAGCGGTGCCCCCCACGTCCTCCCGGGAGCACTGACTTACAAGTTTCTTGCCCAGGGGCCTGTAGGATGGAATATATTTGAAGGCAAACGTGGTTTCACTCGTGTCCACCGTGGATTTTGGCTGCTATGGCACCGTCCCTGCTCCCCGGTCCGGGCTGGCCCCCGTGGCCGAAAACAGGCGTCTGTGACCGGGGAGGAAAGATGATGCTGCCGCGGCCCCGCAGAAGCACTCATCCACAAGCTTCTTGCTCAGGGAGCTGCAGAATAGAATATATTTGAAGGCAAACATGGTTTCACTCGTCTCCAACTTTGATTTTGGCACTTATGGCACTTTTACGCTCTCGTGTACACAGTGTTTCTCCGGGCGAGATACGGCGTTTAAGCGCATAAAAAGTCTAGCGGTGCCCCCCACGTCCTCCCGGGAGCACTGACTTACAAGTTTCTTGCCCAGGGGCCTGTAGGATGGAATATATTTGAAGGCAAACGTGGTTTCACTCGTGTCCACCGTGGATTTTGGCTGCTATGGCACCGTCCCTGCTCCCCGGTCCGGGCTGGCCCCCGTGGCCGAAAACGGGCGTCTGTGACCGGGGAGGAAAGATGATGCTGCCGTGGCCCCGCAGAAGCACTCATCCACAAGCTTCTTGCTCAGGGAGCTGCAGAATAGAATATATTTGAAGGCAAACATGGTTTCACTCGTCTCCAACTTTGATTTTGGCACTTATGGCACTTTTACGCTCTCGTGTACACAGTGTTTCTCCGGGCGAGATACGGCGTTTAAGCGCATAAAAAGTCTAGCGGTGCCCCCCACGTCCTCCCAGGAGCACTGACTTACAAGTTTCTTGCCCAGGGGCCTGTAGGATGGAATATATTTGAAGGCAAACGTGGTTTCACTCGTGTCCACCGTGGATTTTGGCTGCTATGGCACCGTCCCTGCTCCCCGGTCCGGGCTGGCCCCCGTGGCCGAAAACAGGCGTCTGTGACCGGGGAGGAAAGATGATGCTGCCGCGGCCCCGCAGAAGCACTCATCCACAAGCTTCTTGCTCAGGGAGCTGCAGAATAGAATATATTTGAAGGCAAACATGGTTTCACTCGTCTCCAACTTTGATTTTGGCACTTATGGCACTTTTACGCTCTCGTGTACACAGTGTTTCTCGGGGCGAGATACGGCGTTTAAGCGCATAAAAAGTCTAGCGGTGCCCCCCACGTCCTCCCAGGAGCACCTGACTTACAAGTTTCTTGCCCAGGGGCCTGTAGGATGGAATATATTTGAAGGCAAACGTGGTTTCACTCGTGTCCACCGTGGATTTTGGCTGCTATGGCACCGTCCCTGCTCCCCGGTCCGGGCTGGCCCCCGTGGCCGAAAACAGGCGTCTGTGACCGGGGAGGAAAGATGATGCTGCCGTGGCCCCGCAGAAGCACTCATCCACAAGCTTCTTGCTCAGGGAGCTGCAGAATAGAATATATTTGAAGGCAAACATGGTTTCACTCGTCTCCAACTTTGATTTTGGCACTTATGGCACTTTTACGCTCTCGTGTACACAGTGTTTCTCCGGGCGAGATACGGCGTTTAAGCGCATAAAAAGTCTAGCGGTGCCCCCCCCCCACGTCCTCCCAGGAGCACTGACTTACAAGTTTCTTGCCCAGGGGCCTGTAGGATGGAATATATTTGAAGGCAAACGTGGTTTCACTCGTGTCCACCGTGGATTTTGGCTGCTATGGCACCGTCCCTGCTCCCCGGTCCGGGCTGGCCCCCGTGGCCGAAAACAGGCGTCTGTGACCGGGGAGGAAAGATGATGCTGCCGTGGCCCCGCAGAAGCACTCATCCACAAGCTTCTTGCTCAGGGAGCTGCAGAATAGAATATATTTGAAGGCAAACATGGTTTCACTCGTCTCCAACTTTGATTTTGGCACTTATGGCACTTTTACGCTCTCGTGTACACAGTGTTTCTCCGGGCGAGATACGGCGTTTAAGCGCATAAAAAGTCTAGCGGTGCCCCCCCCACGTCCTCCCGGGAGCTCTGACTTACAAGTTTCTTGCCCAGGGGCCTGTAGGATGGAATATATTTGAAGGCAAACGTGGTTTCACTCGTGTCCACCGTGGATTTTGGCTGCTATGGCACCGTCCCTGCTCCCCGGTCCGGGCTGGCCCCCCGTGGCCGAAAACAGGCGTCTGTGACCGGGGAGGAAAGATGATGCTGCCGTGGCCCCGCAGAAGCACTCATCCACAAGCTTCTTGCTCAGGGAGCTGCAGAATAGAATATATTTGAAGGCAAACATGGTTTCACTCGTCTCCAACTTTGATTTTGGCACTTATGGCACTTTTACGCTCTCGTGTACACAGTGTTTCTCCGGGCGAGATACGGCGTTTAAGCGCATAAAAAGTCTAGCGGTGCCCCCCCCACGTCCTCCCAGGAGCACTGACTTACAAGTTTCTTGCCCAGGGGCCTGTAGGATGGAATATATTTGAAGGCAAACGTGGTTTCACTCGTGTCCACCGTGGATTTTGGCTGCTATGGCACCGTCCCTGCTCCCCGGTCCGGGCTGGCCCCCGTGGCCGAAAACAGGCGTCTGTGACCGGGGAGGAAAGATGATGCTGCCGTGGCCCCGCAGAAGCACTCATCCACAAGCTTCTTGCTCAGGGAGCTGCAGAATAGAATATATTTGAAGGCAAACATGGTTTCACTCGTCTCCAACTTTGATTTTGGCACTTATGGCACTTTTACGCTCTCGTGTACACAGTGTTTCTCCGGGCGAGATACGGCGTTTAAGCGCATAAAAAGTCTAGCGGTGCCCCCCCCACGTCCTCCCGGGAGCTCTGACTTACAAGTTTCTTGCCCAGGGGCCTGTAGGATGGAATATATTTGAAGGCAAACGTGGTTTCACTCGTGTCCACCGTGGATTTTGGCTGCTATGGCACCGTCCCTGCTCCCCGGTCCGGGCTGGCCCCCGTGGCCGAAAACAGGCGTCTGTGACCGGGGAGGAAAGATGATGCTGCCGTGGCCCCGCAGAAGCACTCATCCACAAGCTTCTTGCTCAGGGAGCTGCAGAATAGAATATATTTGAAGGCAAACATGGTTTCACTCGTCTCCAACTTTGATTTTGGCACTTATGGCACTTTTACGCTCTCGTGTACACAGTGTTTCTCCGGGCGAGATACGGCGTTTAAGCGCATAAAAAGTCTAGCGGTGCCCCCCCCACGTCCTCCCAGGAGCTCTGACTTACAAGTTTCTTGCCCAGGGGCCTGTAGGATGGAATATATTTGAAGGCAAACGTGGTTTCACTCGTGTCCACCGTGGATTTTGGCTGCTATGGCACCGTCCCTGCTCCCCGGTCCGGGCTGGCCCCCGTGGCCGAAAACAGGCGTCTGTGACCGGGGAGGAAAGATGATGCTGCCGTGGCCCCGCAGAAGCACTCATCCACAAGCTTCTTGCTCAGGGAGCTGCAGAATAGAATATATTTGAAGGCAAACATGGTTTCACTCGTCTCCAACTTTGATTTTGGCACTTATGGCACTTTTACGCTCTCGTGTACACAGTGTTTCTCCGGGCGAGATACGGCGTTTAAGCGCATAAAAAGTCTAGCGGTGCCCCCCCCCCACGTCCTCCCAGGAGCACTGACTTACAAGTTTCTTGCCCAGGGGCCTGTAGGATGGAATATATTTGAAGGCAAACGTGGTTTCACTCGTGTCCACCGTGGATTTTGGCTGCTATGGCACCGTCCCTGCTCCCCGGTCCGGGCTGGCCCCCGTGGCCGAAAACAGGCGTCTGTGACCGGGGAGGAAAGATGATGCTGCCGTGGCCCCGCAGAAGCACTCATCCACAAGCTTCTTGCTCAGGGAGCTGCAGAATAGAATATATTTGAAGGCAAACATGGTTTCACTCGTCTCCAACTTTGATTTTGGCACTTATGGCACTTTTACGCTCTCGTGTACACAGTGTTTCTCCGGGCGAGATACGGCGTTTAAGCGCATAAAAAGTCTAGCGGTGCCCCCCACGTCCTCCCAGGAGCTCTGACTTACAAGTTTCTTGCCCAGGGGCCTGTAGGATGGAATATATTTGAAGGCAAACGTGGTTTCACTCGTGTCCACCGTGGATTTTGGCTGCTATGGCACCGTCCCTGCTCCCCGGTCCGGGCTGGCCCCCGTGGCCGAAAACAGGCGTCTGTGACCGGGGAGGAAAGATGATGCTGCCGTGGCCCCGCAGAAGCACTCATCCACAAGCTTCTTGCTCAGGGAGCTGCAGAATAGAATATATTTGAAGGCAAACATGGTTTCACTCGTCTCCAACTTTGATTTTGGCACTTATGGCACTTTTACGCTCTCGTGTACACAGTGTTTCTCCGGGCGAGATACGGCGTTTAAGCGCATAAAAAGTCTAGCGGTGCCCCCCCCCCACGTCCTCCCAGGAGCTCTGACTTACAAGTTTCTTGCCCAGGGGCCTGTAGGATGGAATATATTTGAAGGCAAACGTGGTTTCACTCGTGTCCACCGTGGATTTTGGCTGCTATGGCACCGTCCCTGCTCCCCGGTCCGGGCTGGCCCCCGTGGCCGAAAACAGGCGTCTGTGACCGGGGAGGAAAGATGATGCTGCCGTGGCCCCGCAGAAGCACTCATCCACAAGCTTCTTGCTCAGGGAGCTGCAGAATAGAATATATTTGAAGGCAAACATGGTTTCACTCGTCTCCAACTTTGATTTTGGCACTTATGGCACTTTTACGCTCTCGTGTACACAGTGTTTCTCCGGGCGAGATACGGCGTTTAAGCGCATAAAAAGTCTAGCGGTGCCCCCCCCACGTCCTCCCAGGAGCTCTGACTTACAAGTTTCTTGCCCAGGGGCCTGTAGGATGGAATATATTTGAAGGCAAACGTGGTTTCACTCGTGTCCACCGTGGATTTTGGCTGCTATGGCACCGTCCCTGCTCCCCGGTCCGGGCTGGCCCCCGTGGCCGAAAACAGGCGTCTGTGACCGGGGAGGAAAGATGATGCTGCCGTGGCCCCGCAGAAGCACTCATCCACAAGCTTCTTGCTCAGGGAGCTGCAGAATAGAATATATTTGAAGGCAAACATGGTTTCACTCGTCTCCAACTTTGATTTTGGCACTTATGGCACTTTTACGCTCTCGTGTACACAGTGTTTCTCCGGGCGAGATACGGCGTTTAAGCGCATAAAAAGTCTAGCGGTGCCCCCCCCCCACGTCCTCCCAGGAGCTCTGACTTACAAGTTTCTTGCCCAGGGGCCTGTAGGATGGAATATATTTGAAGGCAAACGTGGTTTCACTCGTGTCCACCGTGGATTTTGGCTGCTATGGCACCGTCCCTGCTCCCCGGTCCGGGCTGGCCCCCGTGGCCGAAAACAGGCGTCTGTGACCGGGGAGGAAAGATGATGCTGCCGTGGCCCCGCAGAAGCACTCATCCACAAGCTTCTTGCTCAGGGAGCTGCAGAATAGAATATATTTGAAGGCAAACATGGTTTCACTCGTCTCCAACTTTGATTTTGGCACTTATGGCACTTTTACGCTCTCGTGTACACAGTGTTTCTCCGGGCGAGATACGGCGTTTAAGCGCATAAAAAGTCTAGCGGTGCCCCCCCCACGTCCTCCCAGGAGCACTGACTTACAAGTTTCTTGCCCAGGGGCCTGTAGGATGGAATATATTTGAAGGCAAACGTGGTTTCACTCGTGTCCACCGTGGATTTTGGCTGCTATGGCACCGTCCCTGCTCCCCGGTCCGGGCTGGCCCCCGTGGCCGAAAACAGGCGTCTGTGACCGTGGAGGAAAGATGATGCTGCCGTGGCCCCGCAGAAGCACTCATCCACAAGCTTCTTGCTCAGGGAGCTGCAGAATAGAATATATTTGAAGGCAAACATGGTTTCACTCGTCTCCAACTTTGATTTTGGCACTTATGGCACTTTTACGCTCTCGTGTACACAGTGTTTCTCCGGGCGAGATACGGCGTTTAAGCGCATAAAAAGTCTAGCGGTGCCCCCCCCCCACGTCCTCCCAGGAGCTCTGACTTACAAGTTTCTTGCCCAGGGGCCTGTAGGATGGAATATATTTGAAGGCAAACGTGGTTTCACTCGTGTCCACCGTGGATTTTGGCTGCTATGGCACCGTCCCTGCTCCCCGGTCCGGGCTGGCCCCCCGTGGCCGAAACAGGCGTCTGTGACCGGGGAGGAAAGATGATGCTGCCGCGGCCCCGCAGAACCTCTCCATCCACAAGCTTCTTGCTCAGGGAGCTGCCAGAATAGAATATATTTGAAGGCAAACATGGTTTCACTCGTCTCAACTTTGATTTTGGCACTTATGGCACTTTTAAGCTCCTCGTGTACACAGTGTTTCTCCGGGCGAGATACGGCGTTTAAGCGCATAAAAAGTCTCGCCGGGGTGCCCCACGTCCTCCCAGGGCTCCCGGCTTACAAGTTTCTTGCCCAGGGGCC
>CAMPSB010000021.1:0-62500 GCA_946959425.1 Argyrosomus regius
GTTTATAGATACTACAGTATATAAACAGACTGATTCATAACTTAGTTTATCATGATGCTAACTGTTAGCTGTGTTTATAGATACTACAGTATATAAACAGACTGATTCATAACTTAGTTTATCATGATGCTAACTGTTAGCTGTGTTTATAGATACTACAGTATATAAACAGACTGATTCATAACTTAGTTTATCATGATGCTAACTGTTAGCTGTGTTTATAGATACTACAGTATATAAACAGACTGATTCATAACTTAGTTTATCATGATGCTAACTGTTAGCTGTGTTTAAATAGATACTACAGTATATAAACAGACTGATTCATAACTTAGTTTATCATGATGCTAACTGTTAGCTGTGTTTATAGATACTACAGTATATAAACAGACTGATTCATAACTTAGTTTATCATGATGCTAACTGTTAGCTGTGTTTATAGATACTACAGTATATAAACAGACTGATTCATAACTTAGTTTATCATGATGCTAACTGTTAGCTGTGTTTATAGATACTACAGTATATAAACAGACTGATTCATAACTTAGTTTATCATGATGCTAACTGTTAGCTGTGTTTATAGATACTACAGTATATAAACAGACTGATTCATAACTTAGTTTATCATGATGCTAACTGTTAGCTGTGTTTATAGATACTACAGTATATAAACAGACTGATTCATAACTTAGTTTATCATGATGCTAACTGTTAGCTGTGTTTATAGATACTACAGTATATAAACAGACTGATTCATAACTTGTTTATTGTTAACTGTTAGCTGTGTTTATAAATAGACTGATTCATAACTTAGTTTATCATGATGCTAACTGTTAGCTGTGTTTATAGATACTACAGTATATAAACAGACTGATTCATAACTTAGTTTATCATGATGCTAACTGTTAGCTGTGTTTATAGATACTACAGTATATAAACAGACTGATTCATAACTTAGTTTATCATGATGCTAACTGTTAGCTGTGTTTATAGATACTACAGTATATAAACAGACTTTATTTCTGACTTTCTTGTTTATAGACTAAGTATATAAAAATGATTCATAACTTAGTTTATCATGATGCTAACTGTTAGCTGTGTTTATAGATACTACAGTATATAAACAGACTATTTAATTAGATTCATAACTTATTTATCATGATGCTAACTGTTAGCTGTGTTTATAGATACTACAGTATATAAACAGACTGATTCATAACTTAGTTTATCATGATGCTAACTGTTAGCTGTGTTTATAGATACTACAGTATATAAACAGACTGATTCATAACTTAGTTTATCATGATGCTAACTGTTGGCTGTGTTTATAGATACTACAGTATATAAACAGACTGATTCATAACTTAGTTTATCATGATGCTAACTGTTGGCTGTGTTTATAGATACTACAGTATGTAAACAGACTGATTCATAACTTAGTTTAACATGATGCTAACTGTTAGCTGTGTTTATAGATACTACAGTATATAAACAGACTGATTCATAACTTAGTTTAACATGATGCTAACTGTTAGCTGTGTTTATAGATACTACAGTATATAAACAGACTGATTCATAACTTAGTTTATCATGATGCTAACTGTTAGCTGTGTTTATAGATACTACAGTATATAAACAGACTGATTCATAACTTAGTTTATCATGATGCTAACTGTTGGCTGTGTTTATAGATACTACAGTATATAAACAGACTGATTCATAACTTAGTTTATCATGATGCTAACTGTTGGCTGTGTTTATAGATTCTACAGTATATAAACAGACTGATTCATAACTTAGTTTATCATGATGCTAACTGTTAGCTGTGTTTATAGATACTACAGTATATAAACAGACTGATTCATAACTTAGTTTATCATGATGCTAACTGTTAGCTGTGTTTATAGATACTACAGTATATAAACAGACTGATTCATAACTTAGTTTATCATGATGCTAACTGTTAGCTGTGTTTATAGATACTACAGTATATAAACAGACTGATTCATAACTTAGTTTATCATGATGCTAACTGTTAGCTGTGTTTATAGATACTACAGTATATAAACAGACTGATTCATAACTTAGTTTATCATGATGCTAACTGTTAGCTGTGTTTATAGATACTACAGTATATAAACAGACTGATTCATAACTTAGTTTATCATGATGCTAACTGTTGGCTGTGTTTATAGATACTACAGTATATAAACAGACTGATTCATAACTTAGTTTATCATGATGCTAACTGTTAGCTGTGTTTATAGATACTACAGTATATAAACAGACTGATTCATAACTTAGTTTATCATGATGCTAACTGTTGGCTGTGTTTATAGATACTACAGTATATAAACAGACTGATTCATAACTTAGTTTATCATGATGCTAACTGTTAGCTGTGTTTATAGATACTACAGTATATAAACAGACTGATTCATAACTTAGTTTATCATGATGCTAACTGTTAGCTGTGTTTATAGATTCTACAGTATATAAACAGACGGATTCATAACTTAGTTTATCATGATGCTAACTGTTAGCTGTGTTTATAGATACTACAGTATATAAACAGACTGATTCATAACTTAGTTTATCATGATGCTAACTGTTAGCTGTGTTTATAGATTCTACAGTATATAAACAGACTGATTCATAACTTAGTTTATCATGATGCTAACTGTTAGCTGTGTTTATAGATACTACAGTATGTAAACAGACTGATTCATAACTTAGTTTAACATGATGCTAACTGTTAGCTGTGTTTATAGATACTACAGTATATAAACAGACTGATTCATTACTTAGTTTATCATGATGCTAACTGTTGGCTGTGTTTATAGATACTACAGTATATAAACAGACTGATTCATAACTTAGTTTATCATGATGCTAACTGTTAGCTGTGTTTATAGATACTACAGTATATAAACAGACTGATTCATAACTTAGTTTATCATGATGCTAACTGTTAGCTGTGTTTATAGATACTACAGTATATAAACAGACTGATTCATAACTTAATTTAACATGATGCTAACTGTTAGCTGTGTTTATAGATACTACAGTATATAAACAGACTGATTCATAACTTAATTTATCATGATGCTAACTGTTGGCTGTGTTTATAGATACTACAGTATGTAAACAGACTGATTCATAACTTAGTTTAACATGATGCTAACTGTTGGCTGTGTTTATAGATACTACAGTATATAAACAGACTGATTCATAACTTAGTTTAACATGATGCTAACTGTTAGCTGTGTTTATAGATACTACAGTATGTAAACAGACTGATTCATAACTTAGTTTAACATGATGCTAACTGTTAGCTGTGTTTATAGATACTACAGTATATAAACAGACTGATTCATAACTTAATTTAACATGATGCTAACTGTTAGCTGTGTTTATAGATACTACAGTATATAAACAGACTGATTCATAACTTAGTTTAACATGATGCTAACTGTTAGCTGTGTTTATAGATACTACAGTATATAAACAGACTGATTCATAACTTAGTTTATCATGATGCTAACTGTTAGCTGTGTTTATAGATACTACAGTATATAAACAGACTGATTCATAACTTAGTTTAACATGATGCTAACTGTTAGCTGTGTTTATAGATACTACAGTATGTAAACAGACTGATTCATAACTTAGTTTATCATGATGCTAACTGTTAGCTGTGTTTATAGATACTACAGTATGTAAACAGACTGATTCATAACTTAGTTTATCATGATGCTAACTGTTGGCTGTGTTTATAGATACTACAGTATGTAAACAGACTGATTCATAACTTAGTTTATCATGATGCTAACTGTTGGCTGTGTTTATAGATACTACAGTATATAAACAGACTGATTCATAACTTAGTTTATCATGATGCTAACTGTTGGCTGTGTTTATAGATACTACAGTATGTAAACAGACTGATTCATAACTTAGTTTAACATGATGCTAACTGTTGGCTGTGTTTATAGATACTACAGTATGTAAACAGACTGATTCATAACTTAGTTTAACATGATGCTAACTGTTGGCTGTGTTTATAGATACTACAGTATGTAAACAGACTGATTCATAACTTAGTTTATCATGATGCTAACTGTTGGCTGTGTTTATAGATACTACAGTATGTAAACAGACTGATTCATAACTTAGTTTAACATGATGCTAACTGTTGGCTGTGTTTATAGATACTACAGTATGTAAACAGACTGATTCATAACTTAGTTTAACATGATGCTAACTGTTGGCTGTGTTTATAGATACTACAGTATGTAAACAGACTGATTCATAACTTAGTTTATCATGATGCTAACTGTTGGCTGTGTTTATAGATACTACAGTATATAAACAGACTGATTCATAACTTAGTTTAACATGATGCTAACTGTTGGCTGTGTTTATAGATACTACAGTATATAAACAGACTGATTCATAACTTAATTTAACATGATGCTAACTGTTAGCTGTGTTTATAGATACTACAGTATATAAACAGACTGATTCATAACTTAGTTTAACATGATGCTAACTGTTAGCTGTGTTTATAGATACTACAGTATATAAACAGACTGATTCATAACTTAGTTTATCATGATGCTAACTGTTAGCTGTGTTTATAGATACTACAGTATATAAACAGACTGATTCATAACTTAGTTTAACATGATGCTAACTGTTAGCTGTGTTTATAGATACTACAGTATATAAACAGACTGATTCATAACTTAGTTTATCATGATGCTAACTGTTAGCTGTGTTTATAGATACTACAGTATATAAACAGACTGATTCATAACTTAATTTAACATGATGCTAACTGTTAGCTGTGTTTATAGATACTACAGTATATAAACAGACTGATTCATAACTTAGTTTATCATGATGCTAACTGTTAGCTGTGTTTATAGATACTACAGTATATAAACAGACTGATTCATAACTTAGTTTAACATGATGCTAACTGTTAGCTGTGTTTATAGATACTACAGTATATAAACAGACTGATTCATAACTTAGTTTATCATGATGCTAACTGTTAGCTGTGTTTATAGATACTACAGTATATAAACAGACTGATTCATAACTTAATTTAACATGATGCTAACTGTTAGCTGTGTTTATAGATACTACAGTATATAAACAGACTGATTCATAACTTAGTTTATCATGATGCTAACTGTTGGCTGTGTTTATAGATACTACAGTATATAAACAGACTGATTCATAACTTAGTTTATCATGATGCTAACTGTTGGCTGTGTTTATAGATACTACAGTATATAAACAGACTGATTCATAACTTAGTTTATCATGATGCTAACTGTTGGCTGTGTTTATAGATACTACAGTATATAAACAGACTGATTCATAACTTAGTTTATCATGATGCTAACTGTTGGCTGTGTTTATAGATACTACAGTATATAAACAGACTGATTCATAACTTAGTTTATCATGATGCTAACTGTTGGCTGTGTTTATAGATACTACAGTATGTAAACAGACTGATTCATAACTTAGTTTATCATGATGCTAACTGTTGGCTGTGTTTATAGATACTACAGTATGTAAACAGACTGATTCATAACTTAGTTTAACATGATGCTAACTGTTGGCTGTGTTTATAGATACTACAGTATGTAAACAGACTGATTCATAACTTAGTTTATCATGATGCTAACTGTTGGCTGTGTTTATAGATACTACAGTATGTAAACAGACTGATTCATAACTTAGTTTAACATGATGCTAACTGTTGGCTGTGTTTATAGATACTACAGTATGTAAACAGACTGATTCATAACTTAGTTTAACATGATGCTAACTGTTGGCTGTGTTTATAGATACTACAGTATGTAAACAGACTGATTCATAACTTAGTTTATCATGATGCTAACTGTTGGCTGTGTTTATAGATACTACAGTATATAAACAGACTGATTCATAACTTAGTTTAACATGATGCTAACTGTTGGCTGTGTTTATAGATACTACAGTATATAAACAGACTGATTCATAACTTAATTTAACATGATGCTAACTGTTAGCTGTGTTTATAGATACTACAGTATATAAACAGACTGATTCATAACTTAGTTTAACATGATGCTAACTGTTAGCTGTGTTTATAGATACTACAGTATATAAACAGACTGATTCATAACTTAGTTTATCATGATGCTAACTGTTAGCTGTGTTTATAGATACTACAGTATATAAACAGACTGATTCATAACTTAGTTTATCATGATGCTAACTGTTAGCTGTGTTTATAGATACTACAGTATATAAACAGACTGATTCATAACTTAGTTTAACATGATGCTAACTGTTGGCTGTGTTTATAGATACTACAGTATATAAACAGACTGATTCATAACTTAGTTTATCATGATGCTAACTGTTAGCTGTGTTTATAGATACTACAGTATATAAACAGACTGATTCATAACTTAGTTTAACATGATGCTAACTGTTAGCTGTGTTTATAGATACTACAGTATATAAACAGACTGATTCATAACTTAGTTTATCATGATGCTAACTGTTAGCTGTGTTTATAGATACTACAGTATATAAACAGACTGATTCATAACTTAATTTAACATGATGCTAACTGTTAGCTGTGTTTATAGATACTACAGTATATAAACAGACTGATTCATAACTTAGTTTATCATGATGCTAACTGTTAGCTGTGTTTATAGATACTACAGTATATAAACAGACTGATTCATAACTTAGTTTAACATGATGCTAACTGTTAGCTGTGTTTATAGATACTACAGTATATAAACAGACTGATTCATAACTTAGTTTATCATGATGCTAACTGTTGGCTGTTAGCTGTTAGCTGTGTTCCGGTTGTTTACCGGATATTTCCCGGTCGTTTTCTACCCGTTCAGTGAGTCTTACCGCTCCAGCTGGTTCATTCCTCCTCCGTCACTCTCTCTCCTCTTTATTCTCACGCTGATTGATTTAATTATTTTATTATTTTAATTTATTTTTCACTTTATTTTCACTCTCCTTTTTCCTCGTGCGGCTCTGTGATGGGTATACGGATGTCAGTGCGCATGTGCAGGAGAAGCAGTGGACGAGCGACCAGAAGGGACAAACTTCTTCTTCTTCTTCTTCTTTTAGATTTGATTGGCGGCTGGCATCCAACTTATAGGTGCATTGCCGCCACCTACCGGACCGGAGTGTGGTACATTAGATGAAAAGAAGAGAGAAAAAATAAAAATAAAAATAACAAACAAAACAAAACAAAACGATAGATAGATAGATAGATAGATAGATAGATAGATAGTTAGATAGATAGATAGATAGATAGATAGATAGATAGATAGATAGATAGATAGATAGTTAGATAGATAGATAGATAGATAGATACATGGATAGATAAGTGAAACAATAAAAACGAGCGGCCGTTTATTTCAGTTGCTCTCATCAGAATGTTTATTGACCTTCGTTTTAAAGGCTGGACTTATACATACTGTATATATTTTTCAAAACCCATCATGTATTTATCACCAGTTCTTCTTAAAGTTTTACTCACATACTGCACATGTAGTGGCTATCATCACTTTATTTCTTAGTGTACATACACCAGTGTATTTTATGTTTTTATATATATATATACACATATATATACATAAACTCAAGCTGTGTCCCAATTCAGGGGCTACATCCTTTCCAAGCACGCATTTGAAGGCCGATTACCAGTGGTGTAGTCCCCATTTTTCAGTCAGCATTGCGTATACCCACTTCTAAATCCCCCCTGATGCGCACCATTCAGTAATATCTGTGAGCCAGATTGCCCATTTTTTCCTCAAGGATGGTGAAGCCATGACCCACCCTCCTCTGCCTCTAATTGGCTGGTACTCGCTGCTTTCACTGATTAGATTGGTTAACTTTAGGCATGAGGACTGATGAGCCAATCAGAGGCAGAGTAGGGCGGGTCATGCCGAGGAAAATATCGCTAATAGCTCAGGTGTCAATGAAAAAAAAACAAACAAAAAAAAACCTCAGGTGCCACTTGACTACGATAACGGCAGCAGACCAAACAACAGATGAAGAAATAACACAACAAGCGGCGGTGTGCCACCCGGTAACTGAACATGTTCAAAACAAAGCATTCATTCAAAAAATGATGATATTCAATATTTGTAGCGATATTTATATATATCTAACGAAGTATGCTATAAAAATAGTGTTCAGCTATTGAAAACCAAATAATTTATTTCAATTTTATGACAGTGCACTTTTAAGTTTATCTGATTAGTTTTGATGTTTGGAAGAGAATGATTTGTGTGTTTCATTTAAAATGAAATATGAACAAGGATGCATTGTCAACTTCAGATTTAAAGTATTTTATTTAAATAAATGTGCAAAAAATAACCGAAACACCATGTTTGCCTCATGATAAATACATTTTACATTCATCCAGGCTGCTTGTGTGACCAGTAGTAACTACAAACTGCTCCTAATCAAGTCATGATCATTTTATAATAGTGAGCAAGTAGAAATGACGGATTTTTGGGTAAACTAAACAGAGTAGTCTTACATGTCACTGTTTCTAAAACGGCTTTCTTTCTGGACTACTTTAAAAAAAAAAAAAAAAAGGTGAAAACTGAGAGTATACCCACTTCTCCAGGGACCACTACACCACTGCCGATTACGTCACAACGCCGCGCAAAGGCTGTCCCAATTCGAAGGCTCCTTCAAATGCGTCCTTCAAATGCGTCCTTCTTTTCCCTCTTTTTGGAGGATGCACCGGAGTATCCTTCGCGGCCTCACATATCCCAAGATCCTTTGCGCGCCGCTGTTCAGTGCCGGGAAAAATACAATGGCGACACCAAGCGGCGATGAATAATACCTAATAATGAATGGTATAAGTATTGGGTTTTTATATTTAATTACTTTTACTTATTACTACTTATACTTTTACTAATTACTTATATTTTATTGAGTGTGCCTGAAAGAGCACACTATATATTATTCCCCGTACTTATTATTGAGTGTGCCTGAAAGAGCACACTATATACTATCCACCATGCTTAATTTTATTATTGGTGTGGGTGCCCAGAGGGCGACCACACTATTGTTCTTCAAATCTTTATTGGTGTGGGTGCCCAGAGGGCGACCACACTATTGTTCTTCAAATCTTTATTGGTGTGGGTGCCCAGAGGGCGACCACACTATTGTTATTCAAATCTTTATTATTGAGTGTGCCTGAAAGAGCACACTATATGTTATTCCCCGCGCTTATTATTATTATTGAGTGTGCCTGAAAGAGCACACTATGTACTATCCACCATACTTATTATTCTTATTATTGGTGTGGGTGCCCAGAGGGTCACTAGTCCCACAAATTTTGTCCTACAAAAATAAAACCTATACCACTAAATTCAGCTCATTCAGCACATTCCTGCTATTACTTTTCACATTTCTACTATTAATATTTTACAAATTATTCAACTTTTTCTACAAAAATTTTACCATTTGAAATGCATTGTACAAACTTCAAATCTTTCTACAAACCTTCTACAAACATTCTACATTTTAAACTACTTCTACTACTACTACAGACTTCATTCAAATTACAAATTGTACACAAGATCTTAAACTATTAAACTCGTATTTAACTCTTTTTAAAATCTTTTACCGTTTTTAAACTATCAAGGCTCAAAGTTGAGCAGGTTTTTACTCAAATTCTGCGTTTATAATGGGTGTGTATTGGTAGAATGTCCCAGACCTAGAGTGGGTGATGTCATCGCTAGAGGGCAGAGGGAGAGAGAAATTTGTCCAAAAAAAATTTTGTAAACTGCGATTGAGGCCACAAATGTCTCTCTACAGAAATAATTTTATAGCTAGAAATGTAGGAAAATTTGTGGTGGTCGCAGTGATAACACTGCTGAAGCTGTCGGCTTTATAGTTTTGGCGTGAGACACAAAGATGCGGCAGCAACACCAACCCACGGCCGCATCTACGCCCATGTTAACGGGAGAGGAGAAATTTCCAAAAGGAGCAGGGAGCACCTGTTCTTTCTATGACTACCAAGGCCACGGTTTATACAATTTTCACCTAAAATATATATGTAGATGATCAGGAAGAGCTCAAGATGCTCACAGTGAAGTCGGTTCAATGATAGGCCAAACGGTTTGGCCACCACACCGTCTTGTTCGACGGGCGGTTTCAGCATTTTCTCTCTCTCTCTGGGCATTTCCAACTGACATTCTAACAGGTGCACTTAACTGCTCTGGGCAGTTGGCCCTGGTTGCTTGGCAACCTCAAGCCTGTCTGAGGGAGGAGAGGGGGGAGGGGCTATTTTCACTGTCTTTTATATAATTAATGACTATCAAGGCTACATTTTTAATGTCGGCCATTTTATCCTTCTCTCTCGCAGACACAGACAGACAGAAAGACAGACAGACACCCCCACACACATACTCAGACACACACACAAAACACACACACACACATACTCAGACAGACACACAGAGACAAGACAAAAGGCTTTCAAAATAAGAGTACCTTCAAAATATTTATACCATACTTTGTTATATTATTCTACTTTTTTCAGCTAATTTCACACTTTCTTATACTATTCTACTTTTTTCAGCTAATTTCACACTTTGTTATACCATTCTACTTTTTTCAGCTAATTTCACACTTTCTTATACTATTCTACTTTTTTCAGCTAATTTCACACTTTGTTATACCATTCTACTTTTTTCAGCTAATTTCACACTTTCTTATACTATTCTACTTTTTTCAGCTAATTTCACACTTCCTTATACCATTCTACTTTTTTCAGCTAATTTCACACTTTCTTATACTATTGTACTTTTTTCAGCTAATTTCACACTTTCTTATACCATTCTACTTTTTTCAGCTAATTTCACACTTTGTTATACCATTCTACTTTTTTCAGCTAATTTCACACTTTGTTATACCATTCTACTTTTTTCAGCTAATTTCACACTTTCTTATACTATTCTACTTTTTTCAGCTAATTTCACACTTTCTTATACTATTCTACTTTTTTCAGCTAATTTCACACTTTGTTATACCATTCTACTTTTTTCAGCTAATTTCACACTTTGTTATACCATTCTACTTTTTTCAGCTAATTTCACTTTTTTCAGCTAATTTCACACTTTCTTATACCATTCTACTTTTTTCAGCTAATTTCACACTTTGTTATACCATTCTACTTTTTTCAGCTAATTTCACACTTTGTTATACCATTCTACTTTTTTCAGCTAATTTCACACTTTCTTATACTATTCTACTTTTTTCAGCTAATTTCACACTTTCTTATACTATTCTACTTTTTTCAGCTAATTTCACACTTTGTTATACCATTCTACTTTTTTCAGCTAATTTCACACTTTGTTATACCATTCTACTTTTTTCAGCTAATTTCACTTTTTTCAGCTAATTTCACACTTTCTTATACTATTGTACTTTTTTCAGCTAATTTTACACTTTGTTATACCATTCTACTTTTTCAGCTAATTTCACACTTTCTTATACCATTCTACTTTTTTCAGCTAATTTCACACTTTCTTATACCATTCTACTTTTTTCAGCTAATTTCACACTTTCTTATACCATTGTACTTTTTTCAGCTAATTTCACACTTTGTTATACCATTCTACTTTTTTCAGCTAATTTCACACTTTGTTATACCATTGTACTTTTTTCAGCTAATTTTACACTTTCTTATACCATTCTACTTTCTTCAGCTAATTTCACACTTTGTTATACTATTCTACTTTTTTCAGCTAATTTCACACTTTGTTATACTATTCTACTTTTTTCAGCTAATTTCACACTTCCTTATGCTATTCTACTTTTTTCAGCTAATTTCACACTTCCTTATGCTATTCTACTTTTTTCAGCTAATTTCACACTTTGTTATGCTATTCTACTTTTTTCAGCTAATTTCACACTTCCTTATGCCATTCTACTTTTTTCAGCTAATTTCACACTTTCTTATACATTCTACTTTTCTCAGCTAATTTCACACTTCCTTATGCTATTCTACTTTTTTTCAGCTAATTTCACACTTTCTTATACTATTCTACTTTTTTCAGCTAATTTCACACTTCCTTATACTATTCTACTTTTTTCAGCTAATTTCACACTTCCTTATGCTATAAAAAAATACTTCTACTACTACTACAGACTTCATTCAAATTACAAATTGTACACAAGATCTTAAACTATTAAACTCGTATTTAACTCTTTTTAAAATCTTTTACCGTTTTTAAACTATCAAGGCTCAAAGTTGAGCAGGTTTTTACTCAAATTCTGCGTTTATAATGGGTGTGTATTGGTAGAATGTCCCAGACCTAGAGTGGGTGATGTCATCGCTAGAGGGCAGAGGGAGAGAGAAATTTGTCAAAAAAAAAAATTGTAAACTGCGCTCGAGGCCGCAAATATCGTGCTACAGAAATCATTTTATAGCTAGAAACGTAGGAAAATTTGTGGTGGTCGCAGTGATAACACTGCTGAAGCTGTCGGCTTTATAGTTTTGGCGTGAGACACAAAGATGCGGCAGCAACACCAACCCACGGCCACATCTACGCCCATGTTAACGGGAGAGGAGAAATTTCCAAAAGGAGCAGGGAGCACCTGTTCTTTCTATGACTACCAAGGCCACGGTTTATACAATTTTCACCTAAAATATATATGTAGATGATCAGGAAGAGCTCAAGATGCTCACAGTGAAGTCGGTTCAATGATAGGCCAAACTGTTTGGCCACCACACCGTCTTGTTCGAAGGGCGGTTTTAGCATTTTCTCTCTCTCTCTGGGCATTTCCAACTGACATTCTAACAGGTGCACCTAACTGCTCTGGGCAGTTGGCCCTGGTTGCTTGGCAACCTCAAGCCTGTCTGAGGGAGGAGAGGGGGGAGGGGCTATTTTCACTGTCTTTTATATAATTAATGACTATCAAGGCTACATTTTTAATGTCGGCCATTTTATCCTTCTCTCTCGCAGACACAGACAGACAGAAAGACAGACAGACACCCCCACACACATAATCAGACACACACAGAAAACACACACACACACATACTCAGACAGACACACAGAGACAAGACAAAAGGCTTTCAAAATAAGAGTACCTTCAAAATATTTATACCATACTTTGTTATATTATTCTACTTTTTTCAGCTAATTTTACACTTTGTTATACCATTCTACTTTTTTCAGCTAATTTCACACTTTCTTATACTATTGTACTTTTTCAGCTAATTTCACACTTCCTCATGCTATTCTACTTTTTTCAGCTAATTTCACACTTTCTTATACTATTCTACTTTTTTCAGCTAATTTCACACTTTCTTATACTATTCTATTTTTTTTAGCTAATTTCACACTTTCTTATACTATTCTACTTTTTTCAGCTAATTTCACACTTTCTTATACTATTCTACTTTTTTCAGCTAATTTCACACTTTCTTATACTATTCTATTTTTTTTTAGCTAATTTCACACTTTCTTATACTATTCTACTTTTTTCAGCTAATTTCACACTTTCTTATACTATTCTACTTTTTTCAGCTGATTTCACACTTTCTTATACTATTGTACTTTTTTCAGCTAATTTCACACTTTCTTATACTATTGTACTTTTTTCAGCTAATTTCACACTTCCTTATGCTATTCTACTTTTTTCAGCTAATTTCACACTTTCTTATGCTATTGTACTTTTTTCAGCTAATTTCACACTTTGTTATACCATTCTACTTTTTTTCAGCTAATTTCACACTTTGTTATATTATTGTACTTTTTTCAGCTAATTTCACACTTTGTTATACCATTCTACTTTTTTTCAGCTAATTTCACACTTTTTGTTATATTATTGTACTTTTTTCAGCTAATTTCACACTTTGTTATACCATTCTACTTTTTTCAGCTAATTTCACACTTTGTTATATTATTGTACTTTTTTCAGCTAATTTTACACTTTGTTATACCATTCTACTTTTTTCAGCTAATTTTACACTTTGTTATACCATTCTACTTTTTTCAGCTAATTTCACACTTTGTTATAATATTCTACTTTTTTCAGCTGATTTCACATTTTTAAGATATATCTTTTATGGCCTTTTCAAGCTTTATAGTATAGAGACAGCTGAAGAGTGACAGAAATGTGGGGAGAGAGAGACGGGGGAATGACATGCAGCAACGGGCGGCAGAGGGCACCCACACCGCACTTTCCGCAGGAAATGCAGTTTTCTATTTCCTCTTCCGTTTCTTCTGTGTTTTTTTCGGTTCGCTTCTCCTACCAGAGTTTTGGTAGCACATACACAAAAAAGGTGTCAAAACGACCGGCTCGGCCGGGATCGGTATGCTATGACTTTTCTTAGCGTTTTGGCAAACGGTTTTGCCAGAAGTCGCCAAAAACCACGCCAAAAAAATGAATGGGTGTGTATTGGTAGAATGTCGCAGACCTAGAGTGGGTGATGTCATCACTAGAGGGCAGAGGGAGACAGAAATTCATCGAAAACATTTTTTGTAAATTGCGCTCGAGGCCGCAAATTTCACTCTACAGAAATAATTTCTTGCTAGAAACGTAGGAAAATTTGTGGTGGTCGCACTAATAACACTGCTGAAGCTGTCAGCTTTATAGTTTTGGCGTCACAGGCAAAGATGCGGCAGCAACACCAACCCACGGCCGCATCTACTCCATGTTAAAAAGGCTGGAAAATTTCTGGAGGAGAGCAGAAGTAACCTTTCTTTGAATCGCTCGTAGAGGCACATTTCTTAATGTTATCACACAAAACTGTTATCTAGACGTTCAGGAAGGGCTCAGGATGCTCACAGTGAAGTCGGTTCAGTGATTGGAGCAACGGTTTGGTCAGGAGTCCATTCTGTTCGAGTGGTGGCTTTCAGACGTTTTTCTCTCTCTCTGGGCATTTCCAACTGACATTCTAACAGGTGCACCTAACTGCTCTGCTGATTAGGGCCCGGCAGTTGGCCCTGGTTGCTTGGCAACCTCACTCCTGCATGAGGGAGCAGAGGAGGGAGGGGCTGTTTTCACTCACACAGCTTGTTGTATTAATACTGAATTTGCCAGCAACACCCATCCACAGCCTCATATACTGCCATTATAAAAAGGCGGGAAAATTTCTGGAGGAAAGCAGAAGTAACGTTTCTTTGAACGCTCGTACAGGGCACATTTCTTCATGTTATCACACAAAACAGTAATGTAGACGTTCAGGAAGGGCTCACGATGCTCACGGTTCAATGATAGGCCAAATGGTTTGGCCACAACACCGTCTTGTTCGACGGGTGGTTTCAGCATTTTGTCTCTCTCTCTGGGCATTTCCAACTGACATTCTAACAGGTGCAGGCAGTTGGCCCTGGTTGCTTGGCAACCTCCTGCCTGAGGGAGCAGAGGGGGGAGGGGCTGTTTTCACTCACACAGCTTGTTGTATTAATACTTAATTTGCTGAGCAGTGTCAATAATAATGTATGGGGGCGACGGGGCCAGAGTCAGGCACACTCAAAATTTCTTTAGAAATTTTTCTAGTTACTTTTATTATCCCTGCTTTATTTCCAGACTGTAAAACTGCAAAGTCTAGTTAAACGATTGGATTGAATAAAGAGCTACGTTTAGGATTATCACTATTATATGTTATACTTCATTCTTCTGTCTTATTCTTTCTTCTGTCTGTTTTTTCTTTGTTTTCTCAACTGACGACTAACTGACAGGCAACGGCTACGTTACAAAGTACCAACTGACGGCAGGTGACGCAGCTGGTGACGCAACCAGGAAATGCTTTGAAGGTCTCTCAGTCGCCTTCGAAGGCCACGAAGGCTGCGTCCTTCAAAGCATGCAGCCACTGAATTGGGACACAGCTACAGTCTACGCATCACGTAGGGTCTCACACTGCCCTCTACTGGCATCCAACGCCATACTGCACCTAATTCTGGAAGGTGTTATGCTGATGTCAAACCAAATGTACCTCTGAAATACGAAACTTGAAACAAAAATGTGATCATACATTTTGTGTATGTCACATAGGGGCGGCTGTGGCTCGGAGGTAGAGCGGGTCATCAACTAATCAGTCCACTAGTCCTTGGGCAAGATACTGAACCCCAAATTTCTCCTGAAGGCTGTGCCATCGGTGTGTGAATGTGTCTGAATGGTTAGCTCCTCAAACTGATGAGCAGTTGGCACCTTGCATGGCAGCTAATGCCATCAGTGTATGAATGTGTGTGAATGTGTGAATGAGATACGTCCTGTAAAGCGCTTTGAGTGGTCGGAAGACTAGAAAGGTGCTATATAAGTTCAGTCCATTTACCATTTAAATATTTGAAATAATACAAACTGATTTAATATGACGTAAAGAGAAATATATTAAATATTTAAAATAATACAAACCGATTTAATATGACGTAAAGAGAAATATATATTAAATATTTGAAATAATACAAACCGATTTAAAATGACGTAAAGAGAAATATATATTAAATATTTGAAATAATACAAACTGATTTAATATGACGTAAAGAGAAATATATATTAAATATTTAAAATAATACAAACTGATTTAATATGACGTAAAGAGAAATATATATTAAATATTTAAAATAATACAAACTGATTTAATATGACGTAAAGAGAAATATATATTAAATATTTGAAATAATACAAACTGATTTAATATGACGTATATTAAAACGAACATTCTGTTTACTTATTATCTTTAGAAATGTTACGCTAACTGTTTCATAACTATCAGTATCTCATTCATTGAACACTTACGGACGTCTTTACTCCAAGGATCAGAGCGAGGAAACAGCTGTCATCTCATGAAACTGACGAGTAACTGACAGACAACAGCTACGTTACAAAGGAATACATGTACTGTAGATGTAGTACCAGGTGTCACCAAAGGAACATAAACATGACAGAAAAATAACAATTACACAGGAGTCAGAACACCTTATGACCTCTCCTTCACACCTTCCCTTTTGACTCTTTCCACCAAGTTCAATGAAATGTGTTTCTGAAAGGTTTTTTTTTTACTATTGGACTGTCTCTGGTGTGTTGTACTGACAGGTGTGACCTGCAGGTGGAGCCGTTGTGTCTGTACTGACTGGCTATTCAGCATCAAACTTCTGCTCCTGGAGACTGATGAGTCATCATCAGCTGGTTTTCTGATTGGCTGCTGACAGAACAGGAAGTGAAAGTAAAGAGTGAGGTCTTTCCAGAGACGTTCAGGGTTTGTGATGACGGTGGTACTTTTACTTCTCATGTTGTTCTTCTCACTTCATTAAACTCTGAACCAAACTGCTATTCACACTTTGTTTGAAGCTTCAGTTCAGAGCTGTGAAATAACCAGACAAACCATCGTGAACCCATGACCATTATTTCAAGATTTAAGAGATTTACGGTCATTTACTGCAAAAACATAATGGTTCATACAACAATGAAATTCTTATTTTGCCCGACTACCTTTACACAACAAGAATAAGAAGAATATACAACACAATAAAATATAAATAGAGTAAAGTGAAAATATACAATTTTAAATCTAAAAAAAATAAATAAATATAGTTTGAAGTGTAGAACAGTGAAACGTTAAAAACCTGAGATCGAGTTACAGAAGAAATAGAAACCGGGGTTGATAAATAAGATGCTCTGTGCCTCACAGTAACAGTTAAAAAGACATTACAGTGTGATTGAATGTGGTGACAGTTGTACTGTTGAAGAGTCTGATGGCCTGATGGTGTTGAAAGTCTTTTTGTCCTGGACTTCAGACTCCTGTAGCGCCGCCCTGATGGCAGAAGTGTGAACAGACTGTGCTGTGGGTGTGTATTGCCCTTTATGATGTTATGGGCCTTCCTGATGACCCTGGTTCTGTAGATGTCCCGCAGTGAAGTGAAGGCTGTTCCACAGATTAACTGTTTGGATCAGCCTTCCTGTCCTGAGCGGTGCAGCTGCCATGTCGCACTGTAACTGAGCTGCTGCTGATGCTCTCCACTGTACATCTGTAGAAGGTTCTGAGGGTTTTGCTTGACTCAGTCTCTGCTGGGCTTTCTTCAGGACACAGTGCGTGTGGTGAGACCAGGTGAGATCCTCACTGATGTCGGTTCTCTCCACCTCTGTCTCACCGATGTACAGCAGGGTGTGCTGCCCCCTCCTCCACCTCCTAGGATCAATAATCATCTCTTGGTCTTGTTTGTGTTCAGGGAGAGATTATTCTCCTGCCACCTCTCTCCTGTACGCCGTCTCCTCCCCACCACTGATCAGTCCAATGAGCGTGGTGTCGTCCACAAACTGAACTGAGGTGTTGGTCTGGAGGTCACGCAGTCATGGACTTAGCACACAGCCCTGAAGGCCCCTGTACTCACAGTTCTGAAGCCTGATGTCCAATCTCCAACTCTGACTGACTGTGGTGACTGACTCAGCGTCCTCGTGTTAACTGCTGCAGCTCGTCCTCAGTGTCAGAGGTAAACGTGGTGAATTCCTGGTTTTACAGAGACACCTGAAGGCATCGTGTGGTCAGACTGGTTTTGGTGGTGAACCAGAGAACGAGGAAACTGGAAGTCAAACTGTCCCAGTTCAATAAAACAGACAAAATAAATGTTCATTTTTCTTTCTTTGTTTTTTTTATGAATTTAGAACAAATCAAACTTCAAAAACTGTCAAATTATCATGAAGTTCTTTTTCAAAATACTCGTCCAGTTTGCAAACGCAACGGAGTGCGTCCACAGCTGGTGGAATTTGGGGGCAACTGAGGTTGATTTATTATTGTTGTCATTGATGAAGCAGTTTATGACAGTTACATTTCAACAGACTGATAAAAGATGACAGGACAAACTTCAGACAGACTCGGTGACTTTATTGATTTATAGATTTATTAATTTACTGAAAACTCTATTCATACCCTCTCTCTCGTCCACCAATGAGCTTGGGTCTGCTCGAGGTTTCTGCCTGTTAAAAGGAAGTTTTTCCTCGCCATCGTCGCCAAGTGTTTGCTCATAGTTGAGTTGTTGGGTCTCTGTAAATAATATTGTGGAGAGTACGGTCTAGACCTGCTCTGCATGAAAAGTGTCATGATGCGCTATATAAATAAAATTGAATTGGATTGAATTGAATTGAAATTGGTTATTTCATTTTTTATTTCATTACAGTTATTCCAGGTCTGACCTGGTCAAAAGTGGTCAGTACTGATCAAAAGTGATCCAAAAAAAAGCGTGTCATGCTGGTGAGTCGTGTCAGGTATGTAAATAAATGTATTTAAGTTATGACATGTATGTAAGTTAACATATTTAAGTCACATGTCAGTGTAATGATCAGTGTGAGGGCTGGGAGACTCATTCATCCTGAGGCCACTAGTTACAATTTCATGTTCCCGCTCTTTATGATGTTAAACATTAAACTAACTCTGTCCTCCCAGTGATGACGGCCATCTAATCAGCTAATAACAATCGATCCAGCTGGATCAACATCTCCTCTTCTTCTTGGCACAATAGAAACATAAAGTATATGTTTGAACAATAATCTATATTTTATGTTAGCCCATTCATAAAAACAACAATGTTGTCTTTGTTTAATTCATCAGAATATTTTCATGATATTATGATATAATATGCTGTGACGAGCAGACCAAAACAGACCAGTTTTAATGAGGTGGTATCTGATTTGAGGTTGACTCTGTTGTTGTCTCTTCTTCACTCCAGGAAGTATTCTAGTTCCCAGTAAATGATCCTGGACCTGGCCTTGGACCTGGACCTGGTTCTGGTCCTGTTTGTCAGCTGCTGTTTCAACCTGCTTGGTGTGTTTTCAGCTCAGCAGCTGGTCAGTGCTGCCCCCTGCTGGACCGGCTGAGCACCTGATTGTCTGATGATCTGTACTCTGATCCAGGACGGTCCTGTTCACTGGAGGACTGAAGTCCTGGACCAGGTTTAGTCTGGACTCATTAACTTTAAAATGACATAATCTCTTATTTTTAATCACTTCTGTGCTTCTGGTTTGTTTCTGCTGGAGTGAAATATATATATTTTTTTTTAATATATGTTTATTGTTTTTCAAAATGAAAACAGAACACAGGTGTTACAGCCGCCGCCGTCTTGGGCAGTATATCTCTTGTGTGTAGTGTTTTTCTTGTATGTAAACCTAGGTGTGCGGTTGCCATTCATGGATTGGACCCCAGCTGAGGAGGTGTGGCCCCGATGGCGCCGGATTCGGGAAGCCGAGAGGACTGGCCCAACTGCCGGCATTTAAACTTCCTGAATGCTTGGCATATAAGATGTTGAAATGGCGGCGCAGATTGAAATACATATGTCTACCAGGCATAAAGCCAGTTTGATCTGGATGTATGATGGAGCATATGCATTCTCTAAGTCTATTGGCCAGAATTTTTTCCGCAAATTTTGGTTTTGATGGATAATAATGAAATCGGGCGATATGATGAAACCATCTGAGGGTCACGGCCTGGCTTTGGGATTAGCGAAATATTAGCCTTGTATAAGGTAGGTGGCAAACCCGAGGTTAGCATTGCATGGTTGAACATGCGGAAGAGCAGAGGTGACAACTTAGAGCCAAATTTTTTGAAAAATTCTACATTAAAACCATCTGGACCTGGCGCCTTGTTATTGGGGAAGGAAGAGATAACCTGCATGGTCTCATCCAGATTGATGTCTTTATCTAGCATATCAACAGAGTCCAATGATAATTTGGGTAAGTCCAGATTCTCAAAAAATTTATCGAAAGCTTGAAAATCTAGGTCGGCCTGTGACCGATAGACATTAGCATAGAAATCCACAAAACATTCATTGATCTTCATCAGGTCCGTGTGCAAGGTACCTCTCTCAGACTTGATACAATGTATGGCTCTGGAAGCCTGTATTTGCCTGCTAACAGCCTGTGCGGCTTGTCGCCAAGCTCAAAATATCTCTGTCTGACTTGTACTAGTAATTTTTTTTTTTTTAACTAACAGGCAATCAACATCACAAAGGAAAACAAATCAAAACATCTTGAGATTGGGTCTCATCTGTCACACAAATAGCACTGTAAAGGGTATTGCACATATTTTATCTGGTTCTGTATTCCAAAAAAAAGGGATATTTTAGATAATAATAGTATATAAGAGTCTTAAGTGATATAATTGGTAACTGGGGTCCATCTTCTCATAAAAACAGGTACTTTTAGCTGTAATTGGGCAGTCATATATTCCATCATGTAGACATGCTTTACTTTCTGTAACCACTGAGTGATCATGGGGGGGTCAGTCTTCATCCAATTTATAGTAATCATTTTTCTTGCAATCATCAACAAAATGTGTAATATATAACATTGTTCTGTGGTAAACAGGTGGTCAGGTAACACATCTAATTAAAATAAAAGAGTCCATTGGAAGTTCCACTGCCAAAATTTTTTCCAGTTCTTCTTTGACATTTTTCCAAAATGGTTGTACTTTCAGGCAGTCCCAAAATATATGAGTATGGTCACCGACCATGCCACAGTTCCTCCAGCATTTGTTGCTGGGATTGTTCTTGATGACAAAGGTTGTTAGTGGTGTCCTGAAGAACCTAATTTTGACCTTCCAGTCAAATTCTTTGTATAGTTGGCTTCCAACCCCCTTATGGCATCTGGAACATATGTTTTCCCAAGAGTCATCATCTATTATTGTATTCAGCTTCAGTTCCCATTGTTGCTTGATGTGCAGTGTATTGTCCGACATATCCAGCATTCATTTTTTGTACATGTGGGATATTAGTTTTTTTGTTAAAGAACGGTGTTCAAACAAATGTATGAAGTAACTTTCTATATTTGTAGGTTCCTTTTGTATATTTTCCCAATCTGTGTTTTTTGTGACATAATGTCTAATTTGTAAGTATCTATATAGATCACTTGAAGGTAAGTCAAATTTGTCTCTAAGTTGTGAAAAAGATTTGAATACCTGTCCATCCAGGAGTTGATTTATTGTTATCAAACCAGTCTCTGCCCATCTTTTATAAGCCCTATCATACATAGATGGTAAAAACTCAATATTCCCTGCTATAGGCATAGCCCGTGACAGGGTTACAGCTCCCTTAATTTGTTTTTGAACTAAATTCCAGACCTTCAATGTGTGTATAATCCATAAATTGTTGATTTTAAGTTTTTTTTTCTGAGATTGCTGACTAAGAAATGGGAGACTAGACAACGGTACCCCTGGGGTGGAGTTTTGTTCAACAGAGACCCATCCATTCTCTAAGTCCCCTACCACCCATGCCACCACTGCTCAGTACTAGTAATTTTGATATGTTTTTTGACATTATAGAATTATATTCATACCGTAGAGTAGTTATTTTATTAAGTACTTCTGTTTTCTGTTCAGTTTTGTATGAAGCTTCTAGCTTGGTCAATTGATCATCAATTTCAGTTAATCTTTCCTTAGATTTTTTTTTCTGCAGTCTCATATGATATTATTATATTGCCTCTAAGGACAGTCTTCATGGCCTCCCACAGAGTGGAATCATTTACATCGCCCGTGTCATTGGTGCTTAAATATAGTTCTATTTATCAGAAAGATAGGTACAAAATTCTTCATCTTTTAACAGTGTATTATTCAAACGCCAGCTATGTTCACCTCTCTTGTGGTTCAACTCAAGACTTAAGGAGACAGGAGCATGATCTGATATTAGTACATTGTGGTAAGTGCAGTCAACTACTGACTGTAGCAATTTAGAATCCATCAAAAAGAAGTCAATCCTGGAGTAGGATTTATGTACTGTGGAAAAATAAGAAAAATTCTTCGTGATGGGGTGGAGAAGCCTCCAGACATCCACCAAATTATAAGACTGCATAAGATTGTTCAGTGTGCCACTGTTTTTAAATGTACTAGTTTGGGAGTGCTGTCGATCAAGAGGTTAGGGTTAGTTAGTTAGTTAGTTAGTTAAAATCGCCGCCCATGATTACATTTGAATCCGTCAAATTTGGCAAAGCATTGTAAAGGTTCTGAAAAAAAAGCGGGTCATCGAAATTGGGCCTGTATACATTTACTAATATTAATGGTGTGGAGTTCAGAGTCCCACTAACTATCACATACCTGCCTCTCTCATCTGAAATCATTTGGGAGTGGATAAATATATATATTTTTTCTTATCATAATTGCAACGCCTCTTGATTTTGTACTGAAGTTTGACTGACAGACCTGAGAAGCCCACGAGGGACAGTATTTTTGCTGCTGTTTTTTTAATGTGTGTCTCCTGTCAGTCCCCGTAAATGTGCATACACCTTCCCTCTTTTCAGTGGGCTATTCATCCCTCTAACATTCCAGCTAGTTATCTTAACTTTACCACTGCTGTGTCTATGTAGATCAGCTAACAGAAAATATCTATATATAAAAAGAAAACACATGATCGTGGGGCAAGGCATACTCAATAAATTTAAATTGACAGATGTGCTGAAAAAACACCCAATAACAAACACATAAATCCTCCCTATAAACACAGAGTAGTGCTTCCATACCCCTAACTTTAAGTTAAAACTAGACTTGGGGACCAGCAGGTGGCCCAGACAAGCAGTATCTCTATCCATCTCTCTCCAAACAGGGGAGCGAGACACCCCGTTTCACAAACAAACATTGAGAAGAAAATAAAACTTATTAGCCCTCACACAAACTAAACATGGGCATACCTTATGAACTGGAAGTCTTTGTTAAACAACGATAACCTACACCATCCTTCAGTGTGGCAGCACTGAACCTTATGTCAGCCCTTCTGCCCAGCATGTTTATGGCTGTCGGGACGTCTTCTATGGTAGTAGGAGCTGGGGAGCTAGCTACTTTAGCATTAGCTTAACACGCGTCTGTTAGCATGGCACAGTGGTCGCCAAAGTCGTCCTCCCCAGGACATTTGTCTTGCTTCTTTCCTTTACCAGTTTTCTTCACCTTGACTAAGATGTTGTAGTTTACTTCTGGCACACGAAACGATGATTAAATGTCTTATGCGTGAGGCAAATGGTGAAGTCGGGATGGAGCTCTGCTAACACACGTCTACTCCATATCAAAACCAAACCGGAAGCCTCGGAGTGAAATATTTTAACAATAAAACATCTGACAGACTGTTTGACTGTATCAGCTGATTTCATAAACATTGTTTAACCATCATGTGTTTGTGGTCAACAAGCTGTGCTGGAAAAAGTATTTGAGTAAAAGTATCAAACAGCGTCAGAGCTCAATATTAGTGTTATAACATGAAGGTTCATTTAGTCATTGTCCAAGAAGGGAAACCATCGAATGGTGCAGTGTGACGATGTTAGTGCTGCTGTCCTTTCTCTAGTCAAACACTGTCAGCGCTCAAACTAACTCTGAGGTCATCCTGTCTAACCTGCATCAAACTGTTTCAGTCAAACCTCTGAGTCTGAGCTCATCAGCTGATAAATAATTAATACATTCAGAACAACTCTGACATTAAATAAAGCATCTAACTAGTAAAATAATTAAGCACAAAAAGTGGTTGCAACATTTCAGCCTCTAACTGAATCGAAAATGTAAATAACTCATAAACACTAAAGTTAAATGCATAAATCCTTTTTCATACAAACAAAATGTCATTTTTCACTTTTTCTTCAGACTCCAGGAGAAAGCAGTTTGTTGACAGGTCTGTAGGATGTTTTGTGACACTGTGAATCAGTCCTTTGCTTCCTTTCCTTCCTTCTTCTGAGCAGAGTCACTACAACCATGATGAGGTCTCCAGGTTCAAAGTTTATTTTGAGGTTGTTCCATTTGTCTCCTTCTGGCATGCTTGGGGTCAGGGTTAAGTTTCTCTGAGTCTTCTTCTGGGGTCAGGGTTAAGTTTCTCTGAGTCTTCTTCTGGGGTCAGGGTTAAGTTTCTCTGACTCTTCTTCGGGGGTTAAGTTTCTCTGAGTCTTCTTCTGGGGTTAAGTTTCTCTGACTCTTCTTCTGGGGTTAAGTTTCTCTGACTCTTCTTCGGGGGTTATGTTTCTCTGACTCTTCTTCTGGGGTCTGGGTTATGTTTCTCTGACTCTTCTTCTGGGGTCAGGGTTAAGTTTCTCTGAGTCTTCTTCTGGGGTCTGGGTTAAGTTTCTCTGAGTCTTCTTCTGGGGTTATGTTTCTCTGACTCTTCTTCTGGGGTCTGGGTTAAGTTTCTCTGAGTCTTCTTCTGGGGTCTGGGTTAAGTTTCTCTGAGTCTTCTTCGGGGGTCTGAGTTAAGTTTCTCTGAGTCTTCTTCGGGGGTCTGGGTTAAGTTTCTCTGAGTCTTCTTCGGGGGTTAAGTTTCTCTGAGTCTTCTTCGGGGGTCTGGGTTAAGTTTTTCTGAGTCTTCTTCGGGGGTCTGAGTTAAGTTTCTCTGAGTCTTCTTCTGGGGTCTGGGTTAAGTTTCTCTGAGTCTTCTTCTGGGGTCTGGGTTAAGTTTTTCTGAGTCTTCTTCGGGGGTCTGAGTTAAGTTTCTCTGAGTCTTCTTCGGGGGTCTGGGTTAAGTTTCTCTGAGTCTTCTTCGGGGGTCAGGTTTAAGTTTCTCTGAGTCTTCTTCTGGGGTCTGGGTTAAGTTTCTCTGAGTCTTCTTCGGGGGTTAAGTTTCTCTGAGTCTTCTTCTGGGGTCTGGGTTAAGTTTCTCTGAGTCTTCTTCGGGGGTTAAGTTTTTCTGAGTCTTCTTCTGGGGTCAGGGTTAAGTTTTTCTGAGTCTTCTTCTGGGGTCAGGGTTAAGTTTCTCTGAGTCTTCTTCTGGGGTCTGGGTTAAGTTTTTCTGAGTCTTCTTCTGGGGTCAGGGTTAAGTTTCTCTGAGTCTTCTTCTGGGGTCTGGGTTAAGTTTCTCTGAGTCTTCTTCGGGGGTCTGGGTTAAGTTTCTCTGAATCTCCTGCAGTACAGGTCTCTGATGAGAACAGGGTTTGTTTGAAGATGATTGGGTGTTAAAGGTTCCAGTCATTTGTTACAGATGTGATGGGTCTGTCACTCATTATTGTTTCCACATCACATAAGGCTGTAAAGCTTCATCATCCAGGATTTGTTCTCTAACCACAGAGCAGAGAATCTCTCTGAGTGATGAGCGCCTGAAGATCCACTTCATTCCATCCTGAAAAGATTTCTTTGAATTTATTTAGTTCTTTCCACAACTGTTCGAGCTCCCTTTGTTGCACCAGTAAAGTTGTACCTTGATCTGATGACTTTATTTTTACAGTACCTCAGTACTCCATCAGGAGTTAGTGTCCTGCTGGCTACTTCAAGATGAACTGCACAGCTAGTGAAGACAACCTCGTTATCTCTCTAAAGGTCAAAAAAATAAAACATACCAACTGAAGTCAAAGGTCAATCTGGTATCACACAACCTTCTTCTTCTGCTGTCCTACTTTGGACATTCCTCTTCAGCACCTCAGGTGGGTGGTGGAGTCAGGAGGTTTGCCTCAGAGGAACGTAGGCTGATGGACGGAGTGTGGTGATGGAGCAGGTCAGTGAGGTAGGTGTGGGTCTGGTTCAGGAGGGCTTTGTGTGTGAGGACGATTTTCAATTGTTTACGCTGTGGAACCAGGAACCAGTGGACGGGTGAATATTCAGAAATATTTATTATTTTAGGTTCACAGTTTATGCTTTTAAATTAATTTATATGATTTAAAGTATGTAAATTTAAAAGTTGTTGTTTGCTCCGTGTACCACTAGAGGGAGCTCTCAGGTTGAGAATGACGTGACAGTTTGTGGATCTCTGATTCTACCTGAGGTTCAGTATGCAGCATCTGTCTGTGGCTCTTCCAGTATTTTCTTCACTGATCTGTTCAAACTTTGACTCAGCAACAATTTATCATCTTTCACTGATCGGTTTCATCTTCAGTCTCAAAGCTACAGGTGTTTTCAGTAATAGTTTACTGATGATCAAGTCATAGTAATGATTACTTCCTTCCTCTCTGAGGATCGTCTGAAGACTTCCTGATGTTTTCTGAGGACATTGAGTATCCATCTTTTTACCTTCAGAACCGTTTCATCATCATGAAGCATCACCTGTCCTCATACGTGCACTGACCTGTCGTGACAGTGCATCAGCCTCAGAGGTGGATCTCCTGTTCTGACGTGTTGAACTGTCTGTACATGCTGTGAGGGTTAGCTGCAGCTTAGCATTCAATACACTCGTACAGTGAAGAGGCTGCTGTGACACCATCAGCTAACATGGAGCTACATGCTAACAGGACATTCATGAATATGATGTCACTTCCTGTCACTGAAGTGACGCAACTGTGCAGCTTACCTGGCCAGGTACAGGCAGACAGGCACAGAGCCAGACAGACAGACTGTCAGACAGGTAGAGAGTCAGACAGACAGACAGGTACAGAGTCAGACAGACAGCAGAGTGTTTTTCCCTCAGGTGGTTGTTTTATTATAAAAGTTGACGTTTCTACTCTGACAGTGAAGAACTGAACAAACTTTAATAAACTTCATTAGAAAATAAAAAACAACAACATGAAGAGCAGGAGCAGGTTTCCATGGCAACACACGGGAGTGGGGGGGGGGGTGCAGGGGAAACCATGGTAACAGTGAAGGAGGAGGGGGGGTTACTTTACTATCATCTGATGACCAACACACACACACACACACACACGCACAAACAAACACACACTCAGACACACACACGCACAAACAAACAAACACACACAGACAAAACACACACACACAAACAAACACACACACACACACACAAACTCTCTCTGGTCCTGTGTGTGTGTTTCAGAGCGACGTGTTTCTGAACAGATGAATGTTGGTCACATGACTCGACAGGTTGTTTGGTCATGTGACCTGCTAACAGCTGATCCTGTTTGTGAATGAAGTCACGTGACCTCTGACCTCAACCAACTGCTCTCTGACGGTCTGACTCCGAAACTCCACCAGGCTCGTCTCCATGACGTCTCCGTCAGTCCGTCTTCTACGCGACTTCAATCCCACAGGGAGCGTTTGAGGAGTGTTACCGGAGTGTTACAGGAGTGTTTGTTTTTCCCTCCACACTTTGTTACCTGTCTCAGATTTGGTAATTTCCTGCTTCATGTTCTTCTAAATATAGCTAAACTGTTTTACAATCTAAAGTTTGTACAGGATGTTTTATTTTGAAAGTCTACAGCATTCTCTGTTGTTTCTGTGTCTTACTTCCTGTCACGCCGGCTGCTCAAACACAGAACAGACTCCCTGTGGAGCCGAGCGTGGAGATGGTTCTGAACAGGACCACAGCGACCCGGTGAGGTTTCAAACAGTGACTACAACATGAACAGCTCCGGTGGCTGTGCCGCACACGGAACACGGCATGCCCGGTGGAACCGGGGCTGACGGTCCGTCTGGGTTGGTTCTTGTGTTTCTGATGTTAAACTGATCTGCCCTAGACTGCAGGTGCACTTTCTGTTTCCTGTCTGACACCTGACACCACAGACTCACAGAATAGCTGCTCCTGATTGGCTAGTAGCTGGACTACCTGTTGTTCAGCTGAGCTCACCTTCACCCTCACCTGTCCCTCTTCTTCTACTCTGCCTGAAATCAGCTGCAGCAGGAAGTGTCCGAGGACAGACCGTCAGCTGCTGTGAGGCTCCGCCCCTTCCTTCTCCTAACCAATCAGCTGTGACGTACCGTCTCACCTCTGAAACACACACACCTACCTGTCTCTCTCTCTAACACACTCATCCAGCTGCAGCTCTTCCTCTCTACTCGTCATCGTCGTCCTCCTCGTCTTCATCTTCTCCTTCATCATCCTCCTCTTCCTCTCCTCCCTGAGCTGAAGACCCGGGGTTCCTGGCATACGTGCCGCCGCCGCGGTACGCCACCATGTCCTGTCAGACAGACAGGAAGCAATTTGTTAGTGCCTGCCTGCCTACCCGCCCTCTCCTCATAGGGTAGTTTCTCAGACTGGAACAGTTTGCTCCACATCTGGCTGTCTCTCTGCCTGTCTCTCTCTCTCTCTCTGCCTGTCTGTGTGTCTTACCCGGTCATATTTCTCCCGTAGTTTCTGGGCCTTCTCCTCGTAGGGTAGTTTCTCAGACTGGGACAGTTTGCTCCACATCTCTCCCAGCTTCTTGGCACAGTCTCCTATAGACAGACCAGGATACTGCTGCTTCACACTGGGACGGTACTCACTGCAGAACACAAAGAACGCTGACCTACCCACAGACAGACAGTGAGAGAGACAGACAGTGAGAGAGACAGACAGTGAGAGAGACAGACAGTGAGAGAGACAGACAGTGAGAGAGACAGACAGGTTAGTGCTTCTGGACCTGCTCAGTCTCTTTAGAATCGATACAAACAAACCTCCAAACTAACAGTCTGACTTCTGTCATTATCAGAATGTCTCAGTGTGGTTAGCTCCATGGTTAGCACTGTGATTCCTTTGTGTATGTTCAGGTGAGGGATGTTAAACTGTGTGTTTGGTGTGTTTTGGACTTACGGGGGTCTCTTGGGTGCGTTGGGGTCTTTCCTCTTGCGGCCTCTCTTTCCGAAGCCTTTGGGCGGGACGTAGTCGCTCATCTCCCTGTTGTAACGCACCTTGTCGGCCTTCGCCATGTCCTCGAAACACTTCTTATCACTGGCAGACAGAGCCTGAAATCACATGACACGGTCAGTGACATCATCACTGATGAGGTCAGATGGAGGATTCATGAACTGATCTCCAACAACCTTAACTAAAAACTACAGCTGGTTAGCTATGTGGCTAACACGGCTAACAGATGATGAGACATCTGTTAGATAGAGTTTATTAACAAACTCATTATTTAAGAATTTATTAATAACTCTGGTACTTTAGATATTAATGCATGTGTAATTAACAGGTCGTATCGTAGTATCTTCATGGTGCCAACTCGGCCAGCATCTCGTGACAGATGAAGGTTCAAACAGAGGCTGACCGACTCATCGACCGATCCGTACTGCAGTCATCAACGCCGGAAAGAGGACCGGTCCATCCTGGCAGTGCTGGTCGATGAGCTCGGTAGCCTCTACCAACAAAGCCAAGAGTCTGTAATTCATAGTTCACCTGTTCTACACAACCAGATCGTTTTTCATCCCCTAATCTCACCATCAACCATCAAACCAGCTCCTCACTGAGCCCAGACCACATGAGGTACAGCCCCTAACTAAACCCGGTCTACAGGAGGTACAGCCCCTAACTAAACCCGGTCTACAGGAGGTACAGCCCCTGACTAAACCCGGTCTACAGGAGGTACAGCCCCTGACTAAACCCGGTCTACAGGAGGTACAGCCCCTGACTAAACCCGGTCTACAGGAGGTACAGCCCCTGACTAAACCCGGTCTACAGGAGGTACAGCCCCTGACTAAACCCGGTCTACAGGAGATACAGCCCCTGACTAAACCCGGTCTACAGGAGGTACAGCCCCTAACTAAACCCGGTCTACAGGAGGTACAGCCCCTGACTAAACCCGGTCTACAGGAGGTACAGCTCCTCACTAAACCCGGTCTACAGGAGGTACAGCTCCTCACTAAACCCGGTCTACAGGAGGTACAGCTCCTCACTAAACCCGGTCTACAGGAGGTACAGCCCCTAACTAAACCCGGTCTACAGGAGATACAGCCCCTGACTAAACCCGGTCTACAGGAGATACAGCCCCTAACTAAACCCGGTCTACAGGAGATACAGCCCCTAACTAAACCCGGTCTACAGGAGGTACAGCCCCTGACTAAACCCGGTCTACAGGAGGTACAGCCCCTGACTAAACCCGGTCTACAGGAGATACAGCCCCTAACTAAACCCGGTCTACAGGAGGTACAGCTCCTAACTAAACCCGGTCTACAGGAGATACAGCCCCTGACTAAACCCGGTCTACAGGAGGTACAGCCCCTAACTAAACCCGGTCTACAGGAGATACAGCCCCTGACTAAACCCGGTCTACAGGAGATACAGCCCCTGACTAAACCCGGTCTACAGGAGGTACAGCCCCTAACTAAACCCGGTCTACAGGAGGTACAGCCCCTAACTAAACCCGGTCTACAGGAGATACAGCCCCTGACTAAACCCGGTCTACAGGAGGTACAGCCCCTGACTAAACCCGGTCTACAGGAGGTACAGCTCCTCACTAAACCCGGTCTACAGGAGGTACAGCTCCTAACTAAACCCGGTCTACAGGAGGTACAGCCCCTGACTAAACCCGGTCTACAGGAGGTACAGCCCCTAACTAAACCCGGTCTACAGGAGATACAGCCCCTGACTAAACCCGGTCTACAGGAGATACAGCCCCTGACTAAACCCGGTCTACAGGAGGTACAGCTCCTCACTAAACCCGGTCTACAGGAGGTACAGCTCCTAACTAAACCCGGTCTACAGGAGGTACAGCTCCTAACTAAACCCGGTCTACAGGAGGTACAGCTCCTAACTAAACCCGGTCTACAGGAGGTACAGCTCCTAACTAAACCCGGTCTACAGGAGGTACAGCCCCTGACTAAACCCGGTCTACAGGAGGTACAGCTCCTCACTAAACCCGGTCTACAGGAGGTACAGCTCCTCACTGAGTGGGCATTCAGACAGGATCAGGGAAACCGGAGGTTTTTCAATTAATCTCAGTGGAGTTTCCGCTATGGATGGGGCCAATCCGATCCAGTATCGGTATCGGGTTCCGATACCAATGTAATTCATGGATCGGAATTATGTCTGTGCTTTAACATTGTCTGCTGAAATGACTCCACAAGTTATTCCTGCCGTCTGCTAGCTGGCTGCAAACTGTGGAACGGACTTCCTGAACGGAGGCTCTGTTCAGGAAGTCCGTTCCGTAGTTTGCAGCCAGACAGCTAGCAGGTTAGCATTGAGCAGCAATGGGGCTAGGGAATTTTTCCACACAACATGTCCGCTGTGTGGAAATATTTTACAGTCGAAACGCCACAAAGCAAGAGGCGGAACCTCGGTTGCAATGTACAATACCCATGGATTAAAGCAAAAAGAAACTTTTCAAGCTGCAGGCAAGTCATATTCCCCATTTGCAATTTGTGAAAAATGTTGCAGGTAACGTTACTTGACACGTGCTAAAAAAAAAAAAAGATAAGATTTACAGCCCCACTGCACTCACAACCATGTTCTCTAATGCAGACATCAAGTTTAAATATTTGACCAACAGTGTTTTACAGGTTGATGCTTTAAAGAGCTGTTCTGTTCACACTTTTTTTATTGTCTTTTCAATGTAATTTTTAATCTATGAAATCAAACTGATACTTTTTTTTTTTGGCAAGTTTGTCTCAAGTTTTACTCTTTCAAATAATCAACCATCTACAGAACTTCAGTACGTTATTTTTCTACTTCTTCTCATTATTATCATTAATTATTATTATTATTATTATTATTATTATTATTGTTTCCAGTGAGCCTCTTATCATTTAACAGAAAAATACATCAAACAAACAGCACCAGGATTAAACAACAATCAGAGCAACTTCTGCAGCCTTGTGACAGTTTCAGTGTGATGGAGAGCTCTCAGCTTTCTGTTAATAATCAAAGAAGCTCTGAGGCTTTACATCTGTTATATATGTTATAATACAAGATTTCAGCAGAGGTACAATCAGGCTACATTCATGATTTTGTACCGTCAGACTAACCAAAAAACTTTATTGATTATCGTTATAAAGTTTCAGGGCGTTCCCGTAACCATGGTAACTCACGGTGCCGGAGGAGATTGAGACGCTGAATGAAGCTGTTACACTGCAGACAAAGTCCAGACTACAGTTGTTATTTCACACATGTAGCACAGGAGACTCTCTGTGTCAGACGAGTTCTCACATGTTGACTAAACTTTACAAACTGAGTCTCAAAATGACATCACAGCTCTGTGACGCAGTCAAAAACTGATTGTTACATTGCAGTGCGACGACTCCATGCTAGCTAAGCAGCTACACCTTAGCGCAGATGCTCCGTGTTTAGATCCCGCCCTGTGTGGGTCACTACACTGTCATTGGTCAGGCACGCACACGCTGTAAACGATACCATTGGCTGCAGAGTGTGACAATCTGCCAATAGAAACCATCAGTCAACACTTTTTTGTTCTCCTCCGATCTACATTGATCTTATAACCAGTGTTGGGAGTAACGGCGTTACTAACGGCGTTATTTTTTCAGTAACGGAGTAATCTAATTAATTACTTTTCCCATCGTTGCAACGCCGTTATCGTTACTGAGAATGTAAAGTGGCGCGTTACTACAATTTGGTTGAATGAAGCGCGAGGTGTCGAGCTTTGGCTACATCAGCTGCCTGGAGAGAGCAGGAGTGGGCATGATGATGATGATGATGATGATGATTGGCTGGGTGGGCGGATGCCCTGCTCACGCTGTCTCACTGCACGCTCTGACTTCCACCTATGACTACCTCTGAACACACAGGACAGCGACAATGGCGACGAGTCAGGGGAATTCAAAGGTAGCGTTCTCCAACTGGAAGTACCGGCACTACTTCTCCCTCGTTGAAATTAAAGGCAGGAATGTATCATGCACGCTATGCCCAGGAAAAAAGATTTTATCCACGTCTGCCGCAAGCAACTCTAACCTCATGAAGCACGATATGGCAGGCTGCAATCTAAGTTCAAATAAATACCAAATGTTCTGAAATACTGTATATAGTGTTGTTATTCTTCAATCAGTTAATATAAACATCTTTGACATTAAAGATGTTATAGAACGTAAAAAATAACGTCACAGTTACTTTGCTGAGTAACTAATTACTTTTACAGTGTGGTAACTGAGTTACTAACTCAATTACTTTTTGGCAGAAGTAATTTATAACTGTAACTAATTACTTTTTAAAAGTAAGATGACCGACACTGCTTATAAGTCGCCTCTGTGAAGTCTGAATGATGGAAATCCGTCGTAGCGACGGAGAACTTTAATCCATGAATACCACTAACGTGATCAAAGAGCCATCAGCCATGTGCTGATCAGATGAAGCAGCCCTTTGTATTTTATTTGGAGAGGGGTAGCGTAGTGAAGTTTACCCTTTATTTCATATTTGACACTTAAAAACTGTGTTTCTGCATAGCAGTGATTTGTATCTGTGCTGTGTAGTTTATATGACAGGTATTTTTTGTTTTTTGATAGTGTATATTGCACTAGTAGTTTAACGCTGTCTTGGAATTTAATAAATATTGACAATCAATTTGAAACCCTTACAGTTGCATATTTGTTTTCAGGATGGATTTTTCCTGTTTTCTGACCTCGTACTTACCTCAAGTTGCCTTTTGGGACATACATGCATACGTACATATACTTGCCTGTAGAGAGGAGTTTATTACAGCCCCATATAAAATCAACAATAATGAAAATAAATAATATTAAAGCAAACAGAGCTCTGGTATCGGAATAGTATCGGTATCGGCAGGTATCCAAATTCAGGTATCGGGATCGGATCGGAAGTGAAAAAATGTTTCAGCACCGTCATTCTGCAACGCAGGGGTTGCCACAAAAAAAAAAAAACGCACCGCCATCCGGGAGAGAAGTTGATCCAGATCCAACTTTTGGGAAACCGGAGCCCGACGTCACGTTCCGCAAACAAATCAGCCACTCAGGTCAAACCTCCACAGACAGCCTGAAATGTCTCTGAAACTCTCTCAGAGACTATCCAGGTGGATTCACGGACTAAACTCTGATAATCTACCTGTGTGTGTGTTCTCACTTTGTTTATTTCATGTACCAGCTTCTAAATCTGAGTCTGACTCGCAATTTACACCTCAAAATATAATGACACGAAGAAGTTTAATTTGATTTGTGTCCGATGATTAGAGAGAGAGAGAGAGAGAGAGGGAGAGCACTTTGGTAGAGAGACATAGAGTAACAATAGCAGAGAGCGAGCCTCGATAAAGCTGTCATTGATCAGAGAAATAAAGTTATTTCCTGATTGTTTCACAGCGGTTACATTCAGCAGGTATAGACACGCCCACAGCAACACACCTCAGCTCCCTCCACCCCCCCACCACTGCACCCCCCACCACAGGTTGCCGGTTTCTCTGATCCTGTCTGAATGCGCGCTGACCCCGGTCTACAGGAGGTACAGCTCCTCGCCGAGCCCGGTCTACAGGAGGTACAGCTCCTCGCCGAGCCCGGTCTACAGGAGGTACAGCTCCTCGCCGAGCCCGGTCTACAGGAGGTACAGCTCCTCGCCGAGCCCGGTCTACAGGAGGTACAGCTCCTCGCCGAGCCCGGTCTACAGGAGGTACAGCTCCTCGCCGAGCCCGGTCTACAGGAGGTACAGCACCTCGCCGAGCCCGGTCTACAGGAGGTACAGCTCCTCGCCGAGCCCGGTCTACAGGAGGTACAGCACCTCGCTAAACCCGTCTATGAGACACAAGAGAGGTCACCTGAGTTCATGTTTGTTGTCAGCTGATAATTGTTGGTCTGTATGGAAAGTGTCATGAGATAACTGAAGTTATGATTTGGTGCCTCATGAATAAAACTGAATTCAATAATAAGACTTGTTCAGTGAGTTTCATCCTGAGTACTGACTGCATGAAACACTGACGTGGACTTCAGACCTCTGATCTGCTGTGCCTTTTGAAATACTTGGTTCTCTGTGGTTCTTATTGGTTCTCGGTGGTTCTTATTGGTTATTGATGCTTCTCTGGTTTAAATGGTTCTCAGTGGTTGTTAAGGGAAGTGTAACTTACCTGATTAGACTAAAAACACTGACACATTAATGCGTTAGCTGATTGTTGTCACCACCTACCTGTCTGTCTCTCTGCCTGCCCACCTGTCTGTGTGTCGCTCTCTGTCCACCTGTCTGTCGCTCTCTGTCCACCCGTCTGTCGCTCTCTGTCCACCCGTCTGTCGCTCTCTGTCCACCTGTCTGTCGCTCTCTGTCCACCTGTCTGTCTCTGTCCGTCGCTCTGTCGTTCTCTATCCACCTGTCTGTCTGTCGCTCTCTGTCCACCTGTCTGTCTGTCGCTCTCTGTCCACCTGTCTGTCGCTCTCTGTCCACCTGTCTGTCTGTCGCTCTCTGTCCACCTGTCTCACCTTCCATCTCTCAGAGCACTTCTTGGAGAACTCTGCAAAGTTGACCGACTGCTCGGGGTTCTTCTTGCGGTGTTCCTCTCTACACGTCTGGACGAAGAAGGCGTACGCCGACGTCTTCCCCTTCGGCTTGTTGACGTCTTTACGCATCATACTGGTGGCCTGACAGACGGACAGAGACATAGTTTAGAAAGAGGCATTCATTCATCGTTTGTTTTATTTTTTTTTATTTGTTATTTTTTGGCCTTTTTTTGACAGAGACAGCTGAAGAGTGACAGGATGTGGAGAGAGAGAGATGGGGAACGTCGTGCAGCAAAGGGCCACAGGTCGGATTCGAACCCTGGGCCGCTGCTGAGCCTTCATACATGGAGCTGATGCTCTACACACTGAGCCAATCAACACTTTAATAAATCTTCATGATCAACCACACCGTCAAAGATTAATCCAGACTGTCATAGGTTCACATACAAACAGACTCCTCAGTGTACAAACACTTTATCTGTACATTTCATAGATAATAAGATAATAAACACTTCAGACATACAGGGAAATCAAACATGTACAATGATTAATCAGAGGTTTAAAAATTAAATCTTTATTTGGTTCAAATCTTCGCACCTCTAAATGTTTTAATCTAAATGTTTAAATATGTTTTAATCTAAATGTTTAAATATGTTTTAATCTAAATGTTTAAATATGTTTTAATCTAAATGTTTAAATATGTTTTAATCTAAATGTTTAAATATGTTTTAATCTAAATGTTTAAATATGTTTTAATCTAAATGTTTACATATGTTTTAATCTAAATGTTTAAATATGTTTTAATCTAAATGTTTACATATGTTTGATGTTATATGAACGTTGCAGAGCCGTGGGTCCGGTAACGGTCCGGTAACGGTCCATCAGCAGTCTAACGGGCTCATTGTGAATAACAAAGAGAACAAAGTGGGGATCCATTTTCTCTGCCACAGAGCTAGGAGGCCCACCGACCCAGACTGGACCCTGGTCCGGTCCGTTACTGTGACGGGACATCCCGCCGGAGCCCGGGTCGTGGGCTCCGCCTGTGACTGGAGGTCTATGAGCCGTAGAGATGAACGTAGACTGAAGCTAGCCGCGTCCTCCATGGAGATCTATTGACTGCTGCAGTTAGCCTAGCCGTGCTAACAGGCTAGCTCCGACAGAACAATGGACCACCATTTGCTTCCCGCCCTCTGCAGAGCTAGCGGCCCCATCCCCCTCTGCTAGCGACGGGCTAACCGGCCAGCGGGCACAGAAAACGGTGTTTAACCCTCCACATGACACTGTGTGTTACTCGGTGTCTTTTATATCTGAGCCACGGCGCCGTTTTTATACCAAACGGGCGCGTCTGAGGTGAAAACACGGTGTCAGTGCGACGGCTACGCATTTTCATCGGAGGGCTCCGGAGAGGTCAGCGCTGTGTGCACGGGACGAGGCTATTTCCTGGCATTCGTGCTTCATAATGGGCGTTTCGTGTTTACAACAACACGTCGTGAACAGACCCGAGTGCAGGCACACACGGGGGCGCAGAAACACGAACAAATGTCACGATCGCCACACGGAGACCTTGCAGCGGCCATTTTATTCATTTTTTCCAGCCTCGTTAACGGACCTTTTTATTAGAGGATCCCGCACGGCAGAACAACGCAAACCGGCAAATCAAAGCCAGCTCATTGTGCGTGAATCACAGAAAGCTGCGCCGAGTCCGGCGGCAGGAGCATTTACACAGATACTCACTGGTCAGGAGGGCCGGCTACGGGCTGAAGCAGACTTTGGGTCGGTGTTCGGGTTTAAGACTCTCGGGTTCTTGTTGTTGTTTGGTGGCTGAAGCAGCGACTGGAGACGTTGCTTCACTTTCAAACTGGGTCGAGCTCGAGCCCGGCACCGCCCCCCAGCAACGCCCCCGTTGGTCATTCCTAGTCAGAGGGCGGGAACACGGCCGGCCAACCTGGGCGGAGCGCGTCTGAATATCCGTCCGTGATTGGCTCACCGGACCGCAAGTCAAAGCCGGCCCCGCCCGCCCATCAACGCCAGCAGGGCGGGAATTCTACACTTACAACAGGGCGGGGCTAGTTTGCGTTCCTGCATCGGATTGGTCAGGATTGATGTATGTCAAATCAACCGACCAACTGTGAAGAGGAGGAGGGGGGGCGTAGGCAGCAGAGAGGGATGAAGATGGAGGTTGCATAATGGATGTTACTGTTGATGAGACAGAGGATGGACACAGAGACACACTGTGTGTCATCATCAGTCCATCACAGCTCAACCCTCACACACCTCTCTGCTGCATCCTGGTCAAAACAAGATGGTCGCTCTAAATGACACATATCAGATGTTATCACACAGACGTGACACAAAGTAACTACGTAACTCCAGGTTTATACAGTCTGCAGGGGACATCACAGAGACTACGTCCAGGTTTATACAGTCTGCAGGGGACATCACAGAGACTACGTCCAGGTTTATACAGTCTGCAGGGGACATCATAGAGACTACGTCCAGGTTTATACAGTCTGCAGGGGACATCACAGAGACTACGTCCAGGTTTATACAGTCTGCAGGGGACATCACAGAGACTACGTCCAGGTTTATACAGTCTGCAGGGGACATCACAGAGACTACGTCCAGGTTTATACAGTCTGCAGGGGACATCACAGAGACTACGTCCAGGTTTATACAGTCTGCAGGGGACATCATAGAGACTACGTCCAGGTTTATACAGTCTGCAGGGGACATCATAGAGACTACGTCCAGGTTTATACAGTCTGCAGGGGACATCATAGAGACTACGTCCAGGTTTATACAGTCTGCAGGGGACATCACAGAGACTACGTCCAGGTTTATACAGTCTGCAGGGGACATCACAGAGACTACGTCCAGGTTTATACAGTCTGCAGGGGACATCACAGAGACTACGTCCAGGTTTATACAGTCTGCAGGGGACATCACAGAGACTACATCCAGGTTTATACAGTCTGCAGGGGACATCACAGAGACTACGTCCAGGTTTATACAGTCTGCAGGGGACATCACAGAGACTACGTCCAGGTTTATACAGTCTGCAGGGGACATCATAGAGACTACGTCCAGGTTTATACAGTCTGCAGGGGACATCATAGAGACTACGTCCAGGTTTATACAGTCTGCAGGGGACATCACAGAGACTACGTCCAGGTTTATACAGTCTGCAGGGGACATCACAGAGACTACGTCCAGGTTTATACAGTCTGCAGGGAACATCACAGAGACTACGTCCAGGTTTATACAGTCTGCAGGGGACATCACAGAGACTACGTCCAGGTTTATACAGTCTGCAGGGGACATCACAGAGACTACGTCCAGGTTTATACAGTCTGCAGGGGACATCACAGAGACTACGTCCAGGTTTATACAGTCTGCAGGGGACATCACAGAGACTACGTCCAGGTTTATACAGTCTGCAGGGGACATCACAGAGACTACGTCCAGGTTTATACAGTCTGCAGGGGACATCACAGAGACTACGTCCAGGTTTATACAGTCTGCAGGGGACATCACAGAGACTACGTCCAGGTTTATACAGTCTGCAGGGGACATCACAGAGACTACGTCCAGGTTTATACAGTCTGCAGGGGACATCATAGAGACTACGTCCAGGTTTATACAGTCTGCAGGGGACATCACAGAGACTACGTCCAGGTTTATACAGTCTGCAGGGGACATCACAGAGACTACGTCCAGGTTTATACAGTCTGCAGGGGACATCACAGAGACTACGTCCAGGTTTATACAGTCTGCAGGGGACATCATAGAGACTACGTCCAGGTTTATACAGTCTGCAGGGGACATCACAGAGACTACGTCCAGGTTTATACAGTCTGCAGGGGACATCACAGAGACTACGTCCAGGTTTATACAGTCTGCAGGGGACATCACAGAGACTACGTCCAGGTTTATACAGTCTGCAGGGGACATCACAGAGACTACGTCCAGGTTTATACAGTCTGCAGGGGACATCACGGAGACTACATCCAAGTTTATACAGTCTGCAGGGGACATCACAGAGACTACATCCAGGTTTATACAGTCTGCAGGGGACATCACAGAGACTACGTCCAGGTTTATACAGTCTGCAGGGGACATCACAGAGACTACGTCCAGGTTTATACAGTCTGCAGGGGACATCACAGAGACTACGTCCAGGTTTATACAGTCTGCAGGGGACATCACAGAGACTACGTCCAGGTTTATACAGTCTGCAGGGGACATCACAGAGACTACGTCCAGGTTTATACAGTCTGCAGGGGACATCACAGAGACTACGTCCAGGTTTATACAGTCTGCAGGGGACATCACAGAGACTACGTCCAGGTTTATACAGTCTGCAGGGGACATCACAGAGACTACGTCCAGGTTTATACAGTCTGCAGGGGACATCATAGAGACTACGTCCAGGTTTATACAGTCTGCAGGGGACATCACAGAGACTACGTCCAGGTTTATACAGTCTGCAGGGGACATCACAGAGACTACGTCCAGGTTTATACAGTCTGCAGGGGACATCACAGAGACTACGTCCAGGTTTATACAGTCTGCAGGGGACATCATAGAGACTACGTCCAGGTTTATACAGTCTGCAGGGGACATCACAGAGACTACGTCCAGGTTTATACAGTCTGCAGGGGACATCACAGAGACTACGTCCAGGTTTATACAGTCTGCAGGGGACATCACAGAGACTACGTCCAGGTTTATACAGTCTGCAGGGGACATCATAGAGACTACGTCCAGGTTTATACAGTCTGCAGGGGACATCACAGAGACTACGTCCAGGTTTATACAGTCTGCAGGGGACATCACAGAGACTACGTCCAGGTTTATACAGTCTGCAGGGGACATCACAGAGACTACGTCCAGGTTTATACAGTCTGCAGGGGACATCACAGAGACTACGTCCAGGTTTATACAGTCTGCAGGGGACATCACGGAGACTACATCCAAGTTTATACAGTCTGCAGGGGACATCACAGAGACTACATCCAGGTTTATACAGTCTGCAGGGGACATCACAGAGACTACGTCCAGGTTTATACAGTCTGCAGGGGACATCACAGAGACTACATCCAGGTTTATAGAGTCTGCAGGGGACATCACAGAGACTACATCCAAGTTTATACAGTCTGCAGGGGACATCATAGAGACTACGTCCAGGTTTATACAGTCTGCAGGGGACATCATAGAGACTACGTCCAGGTTTATACAGTCTGCAGGGGACATCACAGAGACTACATCCAGGTTTATACAGTCTGCAGGGGACATCACAGAGACTACGTCCAGGTTTATACAGTCTGCAGGGGACATCATAGAGACTACGTCCAGGTTTATACAGTCTGCAGGGGACATCATAGAGACTACGTCCAGGTTTATACAGTCTGCAGGGGACATCATAGAGACTACGTCCAGGTTTATACAGTCTGCAGGGGACATCACAGAGACTACGTCCAGGTTTATACAGTCTGCAGGGGACATCACAGAGACTACGTCCAGGTTTATACAGTCTGCAGGGGACATCACAGAGACTACGTCCAGGTTTATACAGTCTGCAGGGGACATCACAGAGACTACATCCAGGTTTATACAGTCTGCAGGGGACATCACAGAGACTACATCCAAGTTTATACAGTCTGCAGGGGACATCATAGAGACTACGTCCAGGTTTATACAGTCTGCAGGGGGACATCATAGAGACTACGTCCAGGTTTATACAGTCTGCAGGGGACATCATAGAGACTACGTCCAGGTTTATACAGTCTGCAGGGGACATCACAGAGACTACGTCCAGGTTTATACAGTCTGCAGGGGACATCACAGAGACTACGTCCAGGTTTATACAGTCTGCAGGGGACATCACAGAGACTACATCCAAGTTTATACAGTCTGCAGGGGACATCACGGAGACTACATCCAGGTTTATACAGTCTGCAGGGGACATCACAGAGACTACATCCAAGTTTATACAGTCTGCAGGGGACATCACGGAGACTACATCCAGGTTTATACAGTCTGCAGGGGACATCACAGAGACTACATCCAAGTTTATACAGTCTGCAGGGGACATCACGGAGACTACATCCAGGTTTATACAGTCTGCAGGGGACATCACAGAGACTACATGCAGGTTTTAGACTGTCTGCCAGGACATCACAGAGACTACGTCCAGGTTTTAGACAGTCTGCGGGGACGTCACGGAGACTATGTCCAGGTTTCTGCATGGTTAGTGTGTTTGACTTTAGCAGGAGGCTGCAGTCCATCAGAACCAGAACCTCATGCCACAAGAACAGTTTCTTCCCATCTGCTACTAGCCTTATCAACAAGGCCCGGACCACCCCTTGACAGTGACTATTTATTTGGGACTTTTGTTTATCTGCAACATTTGTAGCATTCTATGAATATAGGGTGAACTATACTGTCATATACCATCATATATTTGCACATCAGCTTGCACTACAGCTCCTTTGTTTTAGAAGATATTCTATATATATTTATATTGTTTATATTTGAATACTTGTTTTTTTATCTTCCTATATTTTTTACTTAATGTTCATTCTGCGCCAGTGCAGTGCAAACCTACTTAATAAACTTGATTCTGAGCTAGCTGGTCTGCATGCAGGGTGCACATTCTTTGGATGAACCTGCACTTGCATCTACACCTCCAGCTCCACCTCTACCTGCACCTACACCTCCACCTCTACCTACACCTCCAGCTCCACCTCTACCTGCACCTACACCTACACCTCAAGCTCCACCTCTACCTGCACCTACACCTCCACCTCTACCTACACCTCAAGCTCCACCTCTACCTGCACCTACACCTCCACCTCTACCTACACCTCAAGCTCCACCTCTACCTGCACCTACACCTCCACCTCTACCTACACCTCCAGCTCCACCTCTACCTGCACCTACACCTCCACCTCTACCTACACCTCAAGCTCCACCTCTACCTGCACCTACACCTCCACCTCTACCTGCACCTACACCTCCACCTCTACCTACACCTCCAGCTCCACCTCTACCTGCACCTGTATTAAAAGAGGATTTAGCTTTGTCTTTACTGATCCTGATAGAGGGAAAACAAAAAACAAACAGATCACACTAAATTCAACAAGCCCCTCCCTCCACACACACACACACAAACACACACACACACACACAGACTGGTGTCAAACAAAGGGAATCTGGAAAACAAAAACAGGATTAATTGTGTGTGTGGTGTGAGTGTGATAATTTGTGTGGCTTTAGGCTTCATAATTCTCCATATTTTCAAGAGGGACAACCCTGGATAGCCAGCAGTCAGATCATCTCAAATGAGCTTGATCCAGAGAGATGGGCTAAAGTAAAGTTATCTTTATATAATATACGTAAAGTTAACTGCATATAAACATGTAAAGTTATCTTTATATAAAACACGCAAAGTTACCTTCATATAAAACACGTAAAGTTACCTTCATATAAAACACGCAAAGTTACCTTCATATAAAACACGTAAAGTTAACATCATATGTAACACGTAAAGTTATCTTTATATAAAACACGTAAAGTTAACATCATATGTAACACGTAAAGTTATCTTTATATAAAACACGTAAAGCTAACATCATATGTAACACGTAAAGTTAACTGCATATAAACACGTAAAGTTACCTTCATATAAAACACGCAAAGTTACCTTCATATAAAACACGTAAAGTTAACATCATATGTAACACGTAAAGTTATCTTTATATAAAACACGTAAAGTTAACATCATATGTAACACGTAAAGTTATCTTTATATAAAACACGTAAAGCTAACATCATATGTAACACGTAAAGTTAACTGCATATAAACACGTAAAGTTATCTTTATATAAAACACGTGAAGTTATCTGTATATAAAACACATAAGGTTAATATCATATGAAACACGTAAAGTTACCTTTAAATAAAACACGTAAAGTTAACTGCATATAAACACGTAAAGTTATCTTAATATAAAACACACAAAGTTATCTTTATATAAAACACATAAAGTTATTTTTATATAAAATATGTAAAGTTATCTTCATATAAAAGACATACATTATCTTTATATAAAAGACATAAAGTTAACATCATTGTGATGACCATTAGTCTACATTGGCTTAACATTTAGTATTGAAATAAATCACACAGGGATTTTCTGTTTCATACAATATACACTTTATTGTTTGACAGTACATTGGTTTTCTATTTGAAGAACGCACATTTAGTTAGCTTTTGTACAGTCTTCGTTTAGTATAGGTTTCTAATCTCTGTTCTTTTTGAGTTAGCGGTGCTGCTGCTGCTGCTGGGAGCTGGGAATGCTGGGCAAAAGGATCCGCCCCCATAAACTCAGCCATTTTATAGCAGAGAGTGCTGATTGGGCCAACCTGAAGGGCCGGCATCATGGGGGGGATTTAGTGCTTTACTGTTTACTCTTTTTTTAGACAATTAGTAATTTCACTTGGTTTGGTTAAGTATAGATTATGTTTGTTTTAATGAGTTAATTTTCCTGATTTGCTTTGTTGGTAAATTATCACCCAGTATATAAGTTCCCCTCATGTTCAGTCAGCAGGTCTGTTTGTTTTGTCTTCTTTTAGCTTGTTCAGTTGACGTTTGTACAGTTTTGTTAATTTGACCTCTTTTATGGGCCCAGTTCTTTATTACTTTTGCTTTGGAAATTTTGTTGCTCCCTACTTTGGGTAAATAAAGACCACTTTTTGAAAATATTACCTGTTGTCCTCATTGCCGACTGACGCGGTCCCTCACAATCATATAAACATGTAAAGTTATCCTCATATAAAACATGTAAAGTTATCTTTATATAAAATGTAAAGTTAACTGCATATAAACATGTAAAGTTATCTTTATATAAAATGTAAAGTTAACTGCATATAAACATGTAAAGTTATCTTTATATAAAACACGCGAAGTTATCTTCATATAAAACACATCAAGTTAACATCATATGAAACATATAAAGTTATCTGTATATGTGTATGCTGGACTGGACCGTATCAGCCCTCGCATGTTGAAGGCATGTTCCAGCCAGCTCTGTGGAGTTCTCCAGCACCTCTTCAACCTGAGTGCCAGTGCTCTGGAAAACATCCTGCCTGGTCCCAGTGCCCAAAAAAGGACGTCCTGCTACACTGAAGATCCCCTGCAGTTCGCATATCAGCCCCATGTTGGGGTTGATGATGCAATCATCTACCTGCTGCAGAAGGCTTACTTCGCCCTGGACAGACCCAACACCTCAGTCCGGATCATGTTCTTCGACTTCTCCAGCGCCTTCAACACCATCCAGCCCAGACTGCTGAAGGCCAAACTGGAGAACACACAGGTGGGTGCTCCCCTCGTCACTTGGGTCGATGACTATCTGACGGGCAGACCACAGTTTGTGAGATTACAGAACTGTGTGTCTGATCGTCTGATCAGTAACATCGGGAGGGAGGCTGAGTACAGGGACCTGGTCGACCGCTTTGTGAAGTGGTGTGGGAGAACCACCTGCAGCTGAACGTGGCGAAGACGAAGGAGATGGTGGTGGACTTCAGGAGGAACAAGTCCCTGCCCTCTCCTGTCTGCATCGGTGGGACGGATGTGGAGATGGTACCTGCATACAGGTACCTGGGTGTCACACTGGACAATAAACCGGACTGGTCCACCAACACAGAGGCCGTCTACAAGAAGGGCCTGAGCCGGCTTTACTTCTTGAGGAGGCTCAGGTCCTTTAATGTCTGCAACAAGATGCTGCAGATGTTCTATTAGTCTGTTGTGGCGAGCACCATCTTCTTTGCTGCGGTGTCCTGGGGTGCGGGCATCAAGGCAAAGGACGCCAACAGACTGAACAAACTGATCAGAAAGCAGAGTCTGTTGTTGGCTCTAAGCTTGTCACCCTGGAGGAGGTGGTGGAGGACAGGATGCTGGCAAAACTGCTGGCAATCATGGACAATCCCTCTCACCCCTCCACAAAACACTGGACAAGCTAAAGAGCAGCTTCAGCAACAGACTCATTCAACCTGCTGCTCTAAGGAGCGATACAGGAAATCGTTCCTCCCTACTGCAATAAGACTTTACAACTCATCTGCCTCTGTCAGGGCCACCATCACAGAACTGCACTAAATCTACCTGTCACCTTTTGCTACCTGTCACCTTTGCACTGTGTACCCTGTACAACACTCCGCTCCAATACTGGAACATATACTTCATATCATATGTGATATGTGTAATATTAACCGTATTGATATTATATATCATACTTATACAATATTCTTGTCTTTTTGTACATTCTATCTACATATTCTTATACTCATAGTATACCATCTATTGTATGTATATCTTGTATAGTCAAGTATTTATATGCATATATTATATTATACCTATACTATATATCATATTATATCATATCTGTGTATTTTGTGTATATGTATGTACATATATTTATACATGTGTACATATTATATATATTGCACTTATGTATGTATGCACACCTTGCACATATGACGCATTTCTATGTATTATTATTATTATATACTGTTGCCACCATTATTGCTATATACTGTTTTTATATATATAATATGTATATATATATATATATAAATTATATTATATTATTATATACTATATATACTGTACTATTATTATATACTGTTTAGTTACAATAACATTACCATCATATCATCAGTACTACTACCATCATCTTGCCACTGCACCTTATCTACCTATTTATCTTCTTTTTTCTTTTTTAAGTGTCCTTGTCCTATTCTGTTTTTTTTTTGTTTTTTTTTCTACCTCAGTATTTTATTCTTTTGTATTTTATTGTATTGTATTTATTTATTTATTTGTTTGTTTATTTAAAAGGGGACAGTGCAATTTAATAAAACACATGAATACACATGTTTTAAAAAGCCAGAATTAGCCAGAAGGCTAGTTTTCATCTGTAGTCCCCTGGCCATGATGTAAAAAGGCAATAAAATACATTTAAAAAAGAAGAAAAGAAAAGAAAAAGAGAGAAAGAAAAAACACACACAATATATGTACAATATAATACAAAATACATATGCAAACACTTACTATACAGTTAAGAAAAAATACAACAGCACAACATCAAAACCTCACAACAGGCTCATCTTTTAGTGTTGGCAGCTGTAGGTGTCGATAAGCCACATTTTCAATTTTTTTGTGAAGGCCTTGTATGTTGTGAGCAGTTTAACCTCCTCAGGTACTGAGTTCCACACACTTGCACTCCTTACTGACCAGGCCGACTTACTGAAAGTGCTCCTGCGCAGAGGAATGTAACAGTCACCTCTGACAGAGCCTCGAGTGACACGCTCAAGGCTGTTTCTTTGGCTGATGAACTCTGCCAGAGGTACTAGAGCCAATTTATGCAGTACTTTATAGGTCAGTTTTAAGTCCGCAAATGTGTGAAGACTGTCCCAATTTAAAATACTGTATTTTTTAAAAATTGCACAGTGATGATAGTGCCTAGGTTTTTTTATCCATAACTTTAATTGCTTGTTTATACAAGATTTCCAATGGTTTTTTTGAACTCTGACCAGCCTGAGACCAGCTGGTTAGGCAATAGTTGAAGTGACTGAAAATCATCAAATGTAAGTACATTTTTGCAGCTTCAGTTGACATTTCATTTCGAATTGCACGAAAATTTGCAAGATTTAACTTAATAATCAATATGGGCTTTAAAGGAAAGCTCTGAATCTATTATTATCCCAAGATATTTATATTGGCTGACAATTTGTATTTTTTCTCCGTCGGGGTTAGGTGATACTCTATTTGTTTTAGTGAAATACATGCCTACAGTTTTAGAAACGTTTAGCTGTAGACAGCACTCCTGCAACCAAGTTGTACCCCAGGACATTGTTTTAATGAGTTTAGCCGCAACAGTGTCTTTGGTGTGACCATGAACAAAGAAAACCGTGTCCTCTGCATACATTAAGCATTCAGCTTCAGGACAAACAGTGGGCATGTCATTAATATAAATACTAAATAAAAGGGGGCCTAATATTGACCCCTGAGGGACTCCGGAGGTTAGCCTAAGAGAGTCAGATCTACAGTTGTTAACTGATACAGATTGTGTTCGATCATGATTCAATCCAGCTCACAGCATTTTGAGAGAAGTTAAATTTTGAGAGCTTGGTAAAAAGAACAGAATGATTTACTGTATCAAATGCTTTCCTGAGGTCCAAAAACACCGCCCCTACAACTCCACCCATATTGAGAAAGAATTTTATTTTCTCAATAAAGAGGCATGTAGCCATTTCAGTGGAATGCTTGGATCTGAAACCAAACTGCATGGCGTGGAGAGAGGGGGAGCTGCTGTTTAAATGATGGACAATCTGCTGTGTCACCCATTTTTCTGCGATTTTGGAAATGGTCGGAAGAATGCTTATTGGGCGGTAGTTATGCAGAGAAGTTGAGTCACCGGATTTAAAGACAGGGATAACAAGAGCAGATTTCCAGGCCTTTGGAAAGTGACCCGATGAAATTGAAAGATTAATGATTGAGGCAATGGGAGTAGCGAGAGCTGGACCTAGAGCTTTGAGCATGTTCAGGTCCATTCCAAAAACATCCTTTGCTTTAGATGGTTTGAGTGATCGAATTAAATCGATAACTTTAGTCTCAGTAATATTTGTAATGGTAAAGGACTGCGTTGCAGACAATGTTTTACTGTAAACTTATCAGAAATTTCTGACACAGACTCAATGAAGTATTTGATGAAAGCATCAGCCATCAATTGAGGTTCTGTCAAGATATTTCCATTTAATTGAATTTGCATTAGTTTTGTTTTGTTTTTTTGGGAATCACCCAATAGTTTTTTAATATAATTCCAGGTTACTTTAGAATTCCCCCTTGCATTATTCAATGCAGTAATGAAAAAGTCATCTTTAGATTTTCTTATTTCTTTCACTACCCTATTTCTCAATGAAATAAACTGGTGTCTGTTCTGTCCTAATTTGATTGACAACTTCAAAGAGTGATCTCGTTCTTTCATGAGTTTCAGAATAGGTTTATTTAACCAGGGAAGGCCATTCTTTCTAGCTTTTAGTTTAATTATCCGTGTAAATTGTATAATAATTTGTTGTATTTTGTTGGCCATATTAGAACAATCCACATCTAAATTTTTGCCAGTGAGCAATTCATCCCAGTTTACTTCTTTGATTGAATCTTGGAAGTTTTGTTGTTCCTGTTTTGGTATCCTGTAGAGTTCAGTAGCGACCAAGGGTTTAAAACACGTAAAGTTAACATCATATAGTATGAAACACGTAACGTTATCTTTCTGTAAAACATGTAAAGTTATCTTCATATAAACACAAAGTTATCTTTATAAAAAACACGTAAATTTAACGGCATATAAACACGTACAGTTATCTACATATAAACACGTACAGTTATCTACATATAAACACGTACAGTTATCTACATATAAACACGTACAGTTATCTACATATAAACACGTACAGTTATCTACATATAAACACGTACAGTTATCTACATATAAACACATACAGTATAAAAAGACAGTCTTCTGTATCTGTCACAGAGTGAGACCTCTCTCCTCCTGTCTCTGCAGCAGCTCTGTTAGAGATGACTGGCCCTTTAAGAGAGGAAGAGGATGAGCCCCCCCCCCCCCCAACACATTGTTCTGCGGCTCCCGGCGAGCAGCTACGACCACAGGACAGACAGACAGACAGACAGACAGGCGGTCAGTGAGACAGGCAGACAGAGAGATAGACCGGTCTCCGGTGTGGACGGTCGCGGTCTGTAACGGGACTCTTTGTGTTGAGAATCAACGGTGGGTGACGGATGGATCCACCGGCTGATATATAAACAGAGACAAAGACAGACAGACAGACGGACAGGCAGGTAGACGGACAGGCAGGTGGACGGACGCTATGACCGGAGGCACGCGCCGCTGGACCGACAGGCACGAGCTCAGGTGAGTGACAGACAGAACAAAGAGTGCGCGCGCGTATTGATGTGAGCTCGCGCTGATGATGATGATGGTGCTCCTACACTGGTTGTCATGGTAACCACATGAAGGCGGTCTGTGGCTCCAGAGACAGAGCGGGTCTGATCACAGTGATCGGTGGTTCGATCCCCAGCTCCCCTGGTCCCAAAGGGTGAGCCGTCAGCGTGACATCATGATGAGGATGATGACGTCACTGCGTGGATGTGAGGAGACAGGAGAGGAATCACTTCCTGTTTACCTGCTGTGTTTACAAACATGTGACATCATCAATAAACATCACCACAGACCTGTCAATCAACCTGAGTGACATCATCATGTGACCTGTTCTGATGATCCAGTCCTGGTTCTGATCCTGTTCTGTAGTGACACACCTGTTATTTAAAGGTTCTCTGTGTAATGTTCAGAGAATGTTACTGTATTTTATCTGGACCGTTAGCTCCATGATGCTAACTAGCTCGCTGTTTACAAATCACCCATCAGCCAACACCATGAAGCGACCAACGTGAGACTCACCGCGGACAGCCGAGCTACAGTTAGCGTATTAGCTCCTGTCTCCATTACTCTTGTTAGCTCAAACTTTGCTTTGTATGTTACATCATTTATTGTTTGCTAAAATCAAAACGTTTATTGTCATACATAAGTTAGCATCATAGATCATGTTAGCTGAAAGTTAAAACAACATAAATAAAATTCATAGTGTTTGTTAGCAATTATACTGCAAATGACAAGACAGACAATTAATGTATTTGACATGCTGTACAGCAGTGTTTCCCCTATATTCATTCAGTAGCGGCGCAGCGCCGCTGCTAGATTACGAGCGCCGCTGCTGAAATTTCACAAAATCATTAATATCAGTGCGCCACTAATGATTTTTACTCTTTGCACTGTGTGAGCACAACAACACACGAAAGCAAAAGCAAATCAAATCATGTCAGACCCTCTTCCCATTCTTCAAAGGACATCTACGTAAAAGTTAACGTTCAAGTATATACACGTTAGAGTAGTGAGCAGCATAGGTAGCGCTAGCTACATTAATTAGCTGCTTGTCATTACTACCTGTGTGAGTCCAGAGGAGCAGAGAGAGGAGTGAAGAGAGGAGCGAGGAAAGGAGCACAGAGAGGATCAGGGAGTGATGCAGGGAGAGGAGCGAGGAAAGGAGCAGAGAGAGGAGCAGGGAGAGATACAAAGAGAGGAACAGAGAGAGGAGTGAAGAGAGGAGCGAGGAAAGGAGCAGAGAGAGGAGCAGGGAGTGATGCAGGGAGAGGAGCGAGGAAAGGAGCAGAGAGAGGAGCAGGGAGAGATGCAAAGAGAGGAACAGAGAGAGGAGTGAAGAGAGGAGCGAGGAAAGGAGCACAGAGAGGATCAGGGAGTGATGCAGGGAGAGGAGCGAGGAAAGGAGCAGAGAGAGGAGCAGAGAGAGGAGTGAAGAGAGGAGCGAGGAAAGGAGCAGAGAGAGGAGCAGGGAGTGATGCAGGGAAAGGAGCAGAGAGAGGAGCGAAGAGAGGAGCAGGGAGAGATGCAAAGAGAGGAGCGAGGAAAGATGCAAGGAGAGGTGCGAGGGGCAGGACCTAGAGACTTTTCCACACTGAATATAGTTAATCTTAATAGAATTCATTATTAATTGATTTCTGGCCTCACCCTCATGATTTGTATTTGTTGTATTTCTATAAGACTGACCTGAGAACAGACTACAGGGAGAGCATCTGGCCACTTGTATTACAAAAGAGCTCTGGATATATATATATATATATATATAGGATTGCAAGGTCATTTAATTGAAACTATTCTCACTCGCATGATTACGGGTCGACGTCGTATCCTCATGGACACGGACATAGCAGCACCCCTCCTGAAAAAAATTCTAGGGGAAACACTGTACAGTAATGTTAGCTCTGACTTTGGACTCTGAGATGAACTGTTCCTTAAAGCAGGTCAACAGGAAGAGGAGTGAAGGAAGTCAGCTTCCTGTCAGAGAGGCAGAAAACACACGCACACACACAAACACACACACACACAGAAACACTGTGTGTGTGTGTGTCCTACTTTCTGCTCTTTGTTTGATGCTTCATTGAAAAATCACAATGACAAGAAGATGACAGAAATAGATGTTCATAGAAAACTGGACTTTACATTTAAAGAACATTTAAAAACATTAATATTAAATTATCCAAAGAAAAGGAAGATCGGACTTCTCAGATAAAGATGGACAGAAACATAAATGAAGTATAAAACAAACATTAAAGAAACATTTGCGGATCCTGAATGAATGATTCACAGGTGGAGCTTGTCACATGACGTCAGTAAACAGGAGGTGGGAATCAAACCCTAAGCGGGGGTTCAGACAGGCTCAGAGATTGCCGCTAAACCAGAGGTCTTTCAATTCATTTCAGTGGAGGGTCGTGTGTTTCCGCACCGGCAGCCCGCAACACAGGGGATGCTTCAAAAAGTTGCACCGGCGTCCAGTAGAGAAGTTGAGCCAGATTCAACTTTTGGGAAACCAGAGCCCCACGTCACGTTCACCGTTGCGCCGGCCTCGATAAAGCTGTTATTAATCAGAGAAATAAAAAATAAAAAGTTATTTCCTGATTGTTTCACAGCAGTTACATTCAGCAGGTATAGACACGCCCACAGCAACCCACCTCAGCTCACCTCACCCCTCCACCACCGCACTCCCCCCCACCGGTTGCCGGTTTCCCTGATCCTGTCTGAATACACCCCAAACCTTCTGATTACAGCATGAGGGATGGACGTGGCCATCATGTGATCAACTCTTTTTCTCATGTTTCACCATCATCAACGCTAACGAACTCCAATGAGAACAAATGAAGCTTCATGTGGTGATATGACTAAAGGTAGTAACAACAACAACAACAATAATAATATATGTAGAACCTGACAAGACGAGAGAGCACAAAAACTCAAAAACATGAGAAGAGCCCAGTGCATCATGGGAAGTCTAGTCCTATAGCAGCATAACTAAGGGATGACCTGAGCCAGCACTAACTATAAGCTCTATCAAAAAGGAAAGTCTTAAGTCTACTCTTAAAAGTGTTGACCGTGTCTGCCTCCAGAACCCAAAGTGGTAGTTTGTTCCACAGAAGAGGAGCTTGATAGCTGAAAGCTCTGGCTCCCAGTCTACTTTTGGAGACTATCAAATTTTCAAATCAAATCAAATTTTATTTGTATAGTCCAAAGTTGCAAAATACATTTTGCCTCGGAGGGCTTCACAATCTGTACAGGGAGTGACACCCTCTGTCCTTATACCCTCCGTTCGAGTGAGGAAAAACTTGCCCACAAAAAACCCTTTTAACAGGAAAAAATGTGGAAGAAACCTCAGGAAGAGCCACAGAGGAGGGATCCCTCTCCCAGGACGGACAGATGTGCAATAGATGTCACGTGTACAGTCAACAAGTCAACAGAAACATTTTGTACAATTACAATGAAAAATGACAATGGATTACAATGAATGATAAAATGATTACAGTAGCAGTAGAACCTGTGATAGAGATAGAGAGACACAGATGCACAGCAGCAGCAAATCATTAACTAAGTTACTATAAACTGTAATGGAGGTATGGTAACATTAATGACAGTAATAATATATGTAGTGGACGTCATGCAGGACCACAGCAGCAGTCACGATCCACGAGAACCTGCTGGACGAGAGAGCACAGAAACTCCAGGGAAGAAGTTTAGTTAGTAAGATGCATTAATGTACATGTATGACAGACATGTATGTTTACAGATGGTGGTGGTGATGGTGAGAGAGAGAGAGAGAGAGAGAGAGAGTTTTCAGTAAAGGGAGATGTGACTGCATCTTCAACCAATACCGTGCCTGGCCAGGCATAACCCTGAAAGGGGGAGTCCCCCGGCAGTATAGTCCTATAGCAGCATAACTAAGGGATGACCTGAGCCAGCACTAACTATAAGCTCTATCAAAAAGGAAAGTCTTAAGTTTACTCTTAAAAGTGTTGACCGTGTCTGCCTCCTGAACCCAAAATGGTAGTTTGTTCCACAGAAGAGGAGCTTGATAGCTGAAAGCTCTGGCTCCCAATCTACTTTTGGAAACTATAGGAACTACAAGGAACCCAGCATTCTGAGAGCGCAGTGTTCTAGAGGGGTAGTAAGGTACTATGAGCTCTTTTAGATATGATGGTGCCTGACCATGAAGAGCTTTGTATGCAAGGAGAAGAATTTAAAATTCTATTCTAGATTTAACAGGTAGCCAATGCAAGGAAGCCAAAATGGGAGAGATGTGATCTCTGATCTTGGTTCCTGTCAGAACACGTGCAGCAGCATTCTGAATTAGCTGCAAAGTCCTAAGAGACTTATTGGAGCAGCCTGATAACAATGAGTTACAATAGTCCAGCCTAGAAGTAACAAATGCGTGGACTAGTTTTTCTGCATCTGCTTGAGACACAATGCGTCTGATTTTGGCAATGTTACGTAAGTGGAAGAATGCAGTCCTTGAAATTTGTTTTATGTGGACATTAAAGGACAAATCCTGATCAAAAACAACTCCAAGATTCTTTACGGTGGAGCTGGAGGCCAGGGTGATCCCATCTAAAGTAACTAAGTCTCTAGAAAGAGAGTTTCTGATGTTTTTGGGTCCAATTACAAGAACTTCAGTTTTGTCTGAATTTAACATCAGAAAATTGAAGGTCATCCAACTTTTTATATCTTTAAGGCATGCTTGGAGTTTAGTTAATTGATTGGTTTCATCAGGCTTGATCGATAAATATAATTGGGTGTCGTCGGCATAACAATGAAAATTAACGGAGTGATTCCTAATAATGTTCCGTAAAGGAAGCATATATAAACTGAATAGAAGTGGTCCGAGTACAGAACCTTGTGGGACTCCATGACAAACTTTGGTATGCATGGAGGATTCATCATTGACAAGAACAAACTGAGAACGATCTAAAAAATAAGACTTAAACCAGCTTAGGGCGGTTCCTTTGATGCCAATTTGATGTTCCAGTCTCTGTAAAAGAATTTGATGGTCAATGGTGTCAAATGCGGCACTAAGATCTAACAGGACAAGTACGGAGATGAGTCCTTTGTCTGATGCCATTAGGAGGTCGTTTGTAACTTTGACTAGTGCGGTCTCTGTGCTATGATGCACTCTAAATCCTGACTGAAAATCCTCATATAAACTGTTCTTATGGAGAAAGTCACATAGTTGATTGGCTACAGCTTTCTCAAGTATCTTAGAAAGAAAGGGAAGGTTTGATATCGGTGTGTAATTGGCTAAAACCTCTGGATCTAGAGTGGGCTTTTTAAGAAGAGGTTTAATTACAGCTACTTTAAAGGACTGTGGTACATATCCTGATAATAAAGACAGATTAATCATATCCAATAAAGAAGGGCTAACTAGAGGTAAAACATCCTTGAGCAGCCTGGTTGGGATGGGATCTAAGAGACAGGTTGACGACTTAGATGAAGAAATTATTGAAGTTATTTGATGAAGGTCGATGGGAGAAAAACAGTCTAAATATATATCAGGTTTTACAGCTGTTAGCTAACCCTAACCCTTTAAATAACGTAGGTGGACGGGGGACAGACACAGTCTCTATACTAAAGGATTGGGTGGGTGGCTGCTCTAATGGAGGCGCAGAGAAGCGTGTAAGACTGCAGCTCTGCTTCCTGGTCTCAACTCTGGGTTGTCACGGTTTTGGTCGACTAATAAACTTGGCCATATTTCTAGATATGAGAGCTGCTCCATCCAAAGTGGGTCGGATGCCGTCTCTCCTAATCAGACCAGGTTTTCCCCAGAAAGGTGTCCAATTGTCTATGAAGCCCACATCGTTTGCTGGACACCACCTCGACAGCCAGCGGTGGAATGACGACATGCGGCTATACATGTCATCACTGGTCACATTGGGTAGGGGTCCAGAGAAAACTACGGAGTCCGACATCGTTTTGGCGTATGCACACACCGATGACACATTAATTTTAGTGACCTCCGATTGGCGTAACCGGGTGTCATTACCGCCGACGTGAATAACAATCTTACTGTATTTACGCTTATCCTTAGCCAGCAGTTTTAAATTAGACTCGATGTCGCCCGCTCTGGCCCCAGGGATGCATTTAACTATGGCCCCCGGGATGCATTTAACTATGGCCCCCGGGATGCATTTAACTATGGCCCCCGGGATGCATTTAACTATGGCCCCCGGTGTCGCTAACTTCACGTTTCATAAAATGGGAGCTGCCAATGACCAGAGTTGGCCTCTCAGCGGGTGTGTCGCTGAGTGGGGAATATTTGTTAGAAACATGGAGCGGTTGGTGGTGTACCGTGGGCTTCAGTTTGGGGCTATGCTTCCTTCGGACAGTCACCTAGCCTCCCGGCTGCTCGGGGGTTGCCGGGGGACGGCTAGCTGAAGCTACCTTCGGTGGTACCGCACCGGCTACAGGGGACTTGTTAACTATAGCAGCTACTGACTGTTCGGTGGTGCTGTACCGTGCCTCTAACTCACTGAGCCTCGCCTCCAAAGCTACAAATAAACTACATTTATTACAAGTACCGTTATCGCTAAAGGAGGACGAGGAGTAACTAAACATTTGGCACACCGGGCAGGAGAGAGCAGGAGAGGAGAAAGAAGCCATTGCTACAGCTAGGCTAGTTAGTGTGACTAACAGAAACTGGTGAAACTTTCGGATTTAAAGTGTTACTAAAGTTCAGAGACCTGTTCGTGCTCAAACAGTACAAGTCTAAGGATAGTGTAGAGATATGTAGATAATCACTGATGTGAGAAATATACGTATATATGTTTAGGTGAGCAGAGCAGAGAGCACCGTGGCAGTAACACCGATAACTGGAAGTGACAGAATACGTTTACCACAAAGTGTCGCAAGGCCATTCAACCACAATAGGAGTATAGGAACTATAGACTATAGGAACCACAAGGAACCCTGAAGAACCATGAGGAACCCTGAAGAACCACGAGGAACCACAAAGAAACTCACTGGTTTCACCTGTCTCTCACTCTGTCTGTCTGTCCAGGTAGCCCAGTGCTGAGGTGAGACAGTTTGTGATTAGTGGTTGGCATGGCTCCCAGGCCATCGTCGGGGGAGCTGTGGGGGCTCCATCTGATGCCACCCCGCATCCTGGTGGACTGCTGCCTACCCAATGGTACAACTTTGTCTTGTCTTGTCTTGTCTTGTCTTGTCTTGTCTTGTCTTGTCCTCTGATGGTTCTTTTGTGTTTCAGGGATGATGGTGAGTCTCGAGTGTCTCAGAGAAACTCCTCTCATCAGCATCAAGCAGCAGCTCTTCACTGAGGCCAGGAAGTACCCGCTGTACCATCTGCTGCAGGTACCTCGCTGTTTGACCTTTGACCCCACCTCTTTGTATCACATCGCAGTAACAATAATATCTGCTCTCTGATTGGCTAGGAGGAGTCATGTTACATCTTTGTGGGCGTGACCCAAGAGGCAGAGAGGGAGGAGTTTTATGATGAGACGAGGCGGCTGTGCGACCTCCGACTGTTTCACCCCATTCTGAAGGTCATTGAGCCCCTCGGCAACCGGGAGGAGAAGATCCTGAACCGGGAGATAGGTAACACACCTTAACGTAGTCATCATAGTCATCATAGTCATCACGTGTCATCAAATGTTTGGACAGCCATTGGTCAGTCAGCAAACATCTCATCAACCAACATTAGCCAAAACTGTTCAATCAAACAGGGTCAGACAGGGGTAAAGTAGGTCAAACTGGTCCCAAAGCAGGGTCAAATAGGACCAAAGTAGGTTAATTCAGACCATGTCCATCCATCCATCTCCCAGAGTTGATTTGTCCCCGTCCCTCAGTAGGACTAACCACGTCCCCCTTCTAGGGTTTGCCATTGGAATGCCGGTCTGTGAGTTCGAGATGTTGAAGGACCCGGAGGTTCAGGACTTCCGGCGCTCCATACTGAGCGTGTGCAGAGAGGCCATGGAGGAGAGGGAGGGGGGAGGAGCCCACAGTCAGGCGCTCTATGTTTACCCCCCCAACGTGGAGTCGAGCCCCCAACTGCCCCAACACATCTACAGCAAGCTGGACAAAGGTATGAGTCCTTGTCCAACATATCTACAGCAAGCTGGACAAAGGTATGAGTCCTTGTCCAACATATCTACAACAAGCTGGACAAAGGTACGAGTCCATGTCCTTGTCCAACACATCTACAGCAAGCTGGACAAAGATATGAGTCCATGTCTATGTCCTTGTCCAACATATCTACAACAAGCTGGACAAAGGTATGAGTCCATGTCCTTGTCCAACATATCTACAGCAAGCTGGACAAAGATACGAGTCCATGTCTATGTCCTTGTCCAACATATCTACAACAAGCTGGACAAAGGTACGAGTCCATGTCCTTGTCCAACATATCTACAGCAAGCTGGACAAAGGTATGAGTCCATGTCCATGTTCATGTCCAACACATCTACAGCAAGCTGGACAAAGGTACATGGTGTCAGACTGGAGGTTAGGGTTAGGTAACCCTGACCCTCCTCTAGTCCATGTCCTTGTCTATGTCCTCCTCCATGTCCTCTGAACTCTGGTATTCTGTGGGGGGAAAAAATGAAGAGATGAAGTAAGAAAATCTCTAAGTGTGCCTCTCTGTACCTGTCTGTCTCTGTGTATCTGTCTCTCTGCAGGGCGGTTGATCGTGACTATCTGGGTGATCGTGTCGCCGTCGAACTCCAAACAGAAATACACTCTGAAGGTGACGTTGAAGGGTTCCTCATAGAACATTGCAGGGAACCTCGTTGAACGTTACAAGGTCCCTCTAAGAGCGTTAAAGTGGTCCTTGTAGAACATTGCAGGGTTCCTCGTAGAATGTTAAAAGGTCCCTCTAAGAGTGTTAAAGGGGTCCTCGTTGAATATTTCAGGGTTCCTCATAGAACATTAAAGGGTTCCTTGCAGAACACTGAAAGGTTCCTCAGAACTTTTAAGGGCTCCTTGTATAAGGTTAAAGGGTTCCTTGTAGAACATTGCAGGGTTCGTCATAGAAGGTTAAAGGGGTTCCTTGCAGAACATTGAAGGGTTCCTCATAGAACTTTAAAGGGTTCCTTGTAGAACATTGCAGGATTCCTCATAGAACGTTTAAGGGGTTACTAGTATAGCATTATAGGGTTCCTCATAGAATGTTAAAGGGTTCCTCGTAGAGCGTTAAAGGGGTCCTCGTAGAACATGTAGGTTGAAGTTCTCTTGTGTTTGTGTACAGGTGAGTCATGATAGTTTACCTGAGCAGCTGATAGCAGAATCCATCAGGAAGAAAAGCCGATCGATGCACCTCTCACCTCAACAGCTCCGCCTCTGTGTCCAGGAGTACCAGGGGCAGTACATCCTGAAGGTACACCTGTCTGTCTGTCTGTTTGTCTGTGTCCAGGAGTACCAGGGGCTTTACACCCTGAAGGTACACCTGTCTGTCTGTCTGTCTGTCTGTCTGTGTCCAGGAGTACCAGGGCCAGTACATCCTGAAGGTACACCTGTCTGTCTGTCTGTACTGACTGTGTCCAGGAGTACCAGGGGCATTACATCCTGAAAGTACACCTGTCTGTCTGTCTGTCTTCCTGTCTCTCTGTCTCTCTGTCTGTTCTTCTGTGTCCAGGAGTACCAGGGGCATTACATTCTGAGGGCACACCTGTCTGTCCGCCTGACTCACCTGTCTGTCTCCCCAGGTGTGTGGCTGTGATGAGTACCTGTTGGAGAAGTATCCTCTCAGTCAATACAAGGTACCTTCACTCTGAAGACAGACACCTCCATCGACTTCAGCATGACCTGTCTTACTGTCTCTACCTGTCTCTCCTTCACCTGTCTGTCTGCAGTATATACGCTCCTGTATCATCGTGGGTCGTCTTCCTCACCTGATGCTGGTCTCCAAAGACTCTCTCTACTCCCAGCTGCCTGCCTCTGGCTTTGTCACGCCTTCATACAGGTACAGTAGCAAATCAGCATCTCTGACACACGTCACAGCCAATCAGGAGCTTGTACAGGTGTACTGTTGCCAGATACAGGAAGATTGTTGTTTATGTTTCAGTCGTCGAACGCCTCAGCCGTCTCCCTGCCCAGGAGGAGGTGATGGTTCTCCTCCTCGCTCTCTTTGGGCCTTCAACACTCTGCTGAGGGTCCGACTGCTCTGCGCCACCTATGTCAACGTCAACATCCGAGACATCGACAAGGTTTGTTTCTCTGTCTGTGTTCATGTTGTCAGTCACAATCTGAGACATCGACAAGGTTTGTCTGTCCATCTGTGTTCATGTTGTCAATCACAATCTGAGACATCGACAAGGTTTGTCTGTCCATCTGTGTTCATGTTGTCAGTCACAGTCTGAGACATCGACAAAGTTTGTCTCTCCGTCTGTGTTCATGTCTGTTCAGGTGTTCTTATGTTCCTGTGACATGTTGTCTGAGTTCACGCTCAAAGTGGATAGAATGATCCAGATGAGCAGAAGTGATCATGCTCCCTCCATTTTATCGAGGATACTTTGGCAGCTTAACAAACCTGTTGTCCATTTATCTAAATAATAAATATTCACTCTGTGGAGATGTGAGCATCAACTAGTCGAGTGAGACAGAGCGGTCAGACATGGACATGGACAGAGTCTTTCTGTGGTCATTTGTGTCTCTTTGTAGTCTCTGCACAGTGGCAGCTCCTGGCACTGATATCTGTCTGTCTGTCTGTCTGTCTCACTGTCTGTCTGTCTATCATGGTGTGTAAAGGTTCAAAAAGGTTAGTAAATGTGTGTGTATGTGTGTGTGTGTGTGTGTGTGTGTGTGTGTAGATCTATGTGAGGACAGGTATTTATCATGGTGGAGAGCCGCTTTGTGACAACGTCAACACACAGAGAGTCCCCTGCTCCAACCCCAGGTAACACACACTCACTGTATACACACTGTACACACACTATATACACACCATATGTACACTATACATACTACATACACACTATACAGTTACCTGCCTCACCTGTCTACTTGTCTCTCTGTCTACCTGTCTCACCTGTCCCTCTGTCTACCACTCTTACCTGTCTACCTGTCTCACCTGTCCCTCTGTCTACCTCTCTCACCTGTCTACCTGTGTCCAGGTGGAACGAGTGGCTGACCTATGACATCTACCTGGCTGACCTCCCTCGCTCAGCCAGACTCTGCCTGTCTATCTGCTCTGTGAAGGGAAGGAAAGGAGCCAAGGAGGTAGGAAAGGAAGGACACATAAACACATGACAGAATCAATGAAAGAAAGACTGAATCACACTGTCTGTCTCTCCACCTGTCTGTCTCTCACCTGTCAGGAGCACTGTCCCCTGGCCTGGGGGAATGTTAACCTGTTTGACTATACGGACATCCTGGTTTCGGGTAAAGTGGCTCTCAGTCTTTGGCCCGTCCCACACGGCCTCGAGGACCTCCTGAATCCCATCGGCGTCGCCGGTTCAAATCCCAACAAGGTACATGTCTATCTACCTGTCTGTCTCTCTACGTGAATCAGATGATGCAGTTGATTAACTGATTGACGACGTCGTTGTCTGTAGGAGACTCCGTGTGTGGAGCTGGAGTTCTCGTGGTTTAATCAGACTGTCGTGTTTCCTGACGAGCAGCAGATAGAAGAACATGCTAACTGGACCATCAGCAGAGAGTTGGGCTACAACTACTGCCACGGACTGGTAACATACATATATATATGTATATGTATGTATGTATGTATACGGGCTGGTAACACACACTATATATATATATATCCCCTGTCCCTTCACCTGTCTCTCCCTCCCCTGTCTCTCTGTCTCAGAGCAGTCGTCTGGCCTGTGACAGCAGTGTCTCAGCAGGTGATGCTGAGCAGCTTCGTTCTCTCTGCTCCAGAGATCCTCTGTACGAGCTCTCCGAGCAGGAGAAGGACTTCCTGTGGAGACACAGGTGAGGGGCGGGGTTAACATGTACACACAGGTGAGGGCTGGGGTTAACATAGACACACAGGTGAGGGCCGGGGTTAACATGTACACACAAGTGAGAGGCGGAGTTAACATGTAAAGGGGCGGGGCACTCAAAAAAGTTTCAGACCAAAATGCAGGACTTATGTATTTAAATTACATAGAAAATTTTCATCCATTTGAATTACATATTACATTTTAATATAAATTAACTAATAAACTCAATGTGCTTCCACTACACAGTAGTGTTTATGTGCATTCAGTATTAATAAAGCCAATTTTTTTGTCCAAACCCAACAGTGAAAATGAATGCAGTCATTGTGAGTTTATTAGTAATTACATAAATCTTATTACTTTTTACTTTTTGTCTACCTGTCTCTCTCTCTACCTGTCTCTCTCTCTACCTGTCTCTCTCTCTCTTCCTGTCTCCGTCCCACAGACATTACTGTGTCAACATCCCAGAGTCTCTTCCTAAACTGCTTCTGTCCGTAAAATGGAACTCCAGAGACGAAGTTTGTCAGGTGAAAAAAGACAGGAAATATTCACTTGAACTACAAACACCTGACTGACTGACTGACTGACTCCTTCTCTTTCTCT
>CAMPSB010000021.1:70000-80000 GCA_946959425.1 Argyrosomus regius
CCACATACCTTCACTAGCTGACAAAACAGGTGCACATTTATGGAATACCAAAAAGAATCAAATAGCAGGAAAACCTTGAATAGCCCGATATTCTTCACACACTTAATATAATGCAGTCTGTGGTCTTTAAACATGGACGTAATGCAGTCTGTGGTCTTTAAACATGGACGTAATGCAGTCTGTGGTCTTTAAACATGGACATAATGCAGTCTGTGGTCTTTAAACATGGACGTAATGCAGTCTGTGGTCTTTAAACATGGACGTAATGCAGTCTGTGGTCTTTAAACATGGACATAATGCAGTCTGTGGTCTTTAAACATGGACGTAATGCAGTCTGTGGTCTTTAAACATGGACATAATGCAGTCTGTGGTCTTTAAACATGGACATAATGCAGTCTGTGGTCTTTAAACATGGACGTAATGCAGTCTGTGGTCTTTTAACATGGACGTAATGCAGTCTGTGGTCTTTAAACATGAACGTAATGCAGTCTGTGGTCTTTAAACATGGACGTAATGCAGTCTGTGGTCTTTAAACATGGACGTAATGCAGTCTGTGGTCTTTTAACATGGACGTAATGCAGTCTGTGGTCTTTAAACATGGACATAATGCAGTCTGTGGTCTTTTAACATGGACGTAATGCAGTCTGTGGTCTTTAAACATGAACGTAATGCAGTCTGTGGTCTTTAAACATGGACGTAATGCAGTCTGTGGTCTTTAAGCATGGACGTAATGCAGTCTGTGGTCTTTTAACATGGACGTAATGCAGTCTGTGGTCTTTAAACATGGACGTAATGCAGTCTGTGGTCTTTTAACATGGACGTAATGCAGTCTGTGGTCTTTAAACATGGACATAATGCAGACTGTGGTCTTTAAACGTGAACGTAATGCAGTCTGTGGTCTTTAAACATGGACGTAATGCAGTCTGTGGTCTTTAAACGTGAACGTAATGCAGTCTGTGGTCTTTAAACATGGACATAATGCAGTCTGTGGTCTTTAAACATGGACATAATGCAGTCTGTGGTCTTTAAACATGAACGTAATGCAGTCTGTGGTCTTTAAACATGGACATAATGCAGTCTGTGGTCTTTAAACATGGACATAATGCAGTCTGTGGTCTTTAAACATGGACATAATGCAGTCTGTGGTCTTTAAACATGGACGTAATGCAGTCTGTGGTCTTTAAACATGGACATAATAGCGCAGACAGGTTGTTTTTTGAAGTTTTAATTACTTTTTTCTTTGTTTTTTAATTGTCTGGTAAACACAAGGATATTTTCAGGCAGGAGAAATCAACCAATCACAAAAATGTATCATATGACATCATACAGCAGGACCATTTTATTGGCTGGCTGCTCTTTAAAGGAAGACGATTGGTGGAGAGCAGTACAGGTGGGTGGGGCGTTTCCGTCACAGTAGTGTGATTGACAGGTGAGGACACTGTGGGAGACCTGGTGTGGTTGTCATGCTCAGCCCCATGATGATGATAATAAACACAAACAAATCAACAGTAAACCAAAAAACACAGAATGACTAACGATGTCCTAACTCATTAACTCGTTAACTAAGTTCACTAACTCTTTGTGTTATTCACTAATTATCATATAATTAAGTGAGCCTAACTAATGAGAACAAAGACAAAAATGAGAAAATATATGAAATCACACACCAACACTGCTGCCATGGTTACTAAAGCTAGCATCTGATTGGCTGTGGATTCAGCTGCCTGCCTCGACTGTTTTGGTCTGAACAACAGTTTGAGTCTGAACTGGTTTGTGATGTCACTGTTAGTCATCTTTCTAAGCTGCTGTGGGTTAAAACTGGTTCCTGAACTGGTTCCTGATGTGGCAGGTTCTCCGGGATGTGCAGGAACCTGTAAAAGAGTTCCTGAACAGCCAATCTGAAGTTACCGGACTGTCTGTAATCTGAACTCCTGTCATGACCACACTGTCAGAAAAAAACTGAAAGTTATCATCAATACGTAATAAATAAATTAATTAATTAATTAATACACGTCAGTGAAGGAAGCATTGATCAGTAAACACATCAGTGGTATGATCAATAATTTGGTCTTCGTTTCATGCCCATCAATGATGATGACGATGATGATGGAGGTGAAGATGCTCCAGTCGTTCTTCAGGCCATCCTTTGTGGCAGTGACATCAGAGTGTGTGTGCATGCTGATTGGTTGGTTTCGGGTCAGTGAGTTAAAGCTGCACTGAGGCTGCCGTACGGAGGATCACAGAGAAAATACAAAATAAAATGTTTACGGGGCACAATCAAACAAATACAAATACTTAAAAATATTTCAGACCGTCAGTGAACGCATCATGAAGCTGGGATGGATCATGGAAACAAAAGTGGTGTGTTTGAGGCTTTAAAGGGAAGCCTTCTGGATGAGTGCAGCTTTAATGTGTGTGTGAACAGGTGTGTGAACAGGTGTGTGTTTTACAGGTGTTTATTTGTCGTTGATTCGTAGTTTGAAGGAAACCCGTCCGGCGAACTTGTCTCGCTCGCTGCCGTCAGCGAGAGTGTTGGAGTTGATTTTACACTCCACGTTGATGTCTGTGTTCAGAGAGGCATTCAGGAACTTCACGGCCACCAGCGGCTGAGTGTAGTTCACCTGAGACATTGAACACATCACACATGACATCAAGACTCAGAGTATGAGATGAGCAACAACTGGTTACCTGTCAACAGGTGAGTCACATGATTGAGTGTAAAAAGAGCATCCAGAGAGGCTGAGTGAAGTAAAGCTGTGGAGGGGTTCACCACTCTGTGAGCAACAATTTAAGATGTTTGTCAACGTAAAATGACAAAGAATCTGGATTTCATTGTCTACACTTCATAATATCATTCAAAGATTCAGCCAATCAGCAGAAAGCTCTGTAACAAGGGACAAGGTTGAAAACCAATCATGTGTGTCGGTGATCTTCAGGCCCTGCAGACAGCAGAGCATCGAACACAGACAGGATTCTGTCGTGGACATCACTGCATGGGCTGAGGAACACTTCAACATCATCAACACACTTCATCACTGCATGGGCTGAGGAACACTTCAACATCATCAACACACTTCATCACTGCATGGGCTGAGGAACACTTCAACATCATCAACACACTTCATCACTGCATGGGCTGAGGAACACTTCAACATCATCAACACACTTCATCACTGCATGGGCTGAGGAACACTTCAACATCATCAACACACTTCATCACTGCATGGGCTGAGGAACACTTCAACATCATCAACACACTTCATCACTGCATGGGCTGAGGAACATCTGTTCAGTCTCAGTCTGTGTTCAGTGTCTTACCTGAGCCTTTTTGCCGTAGTACGGATAGTACATGAGGTTGAAGGTCCCGTTAGGAGGAAAATATACCAGAGGTCCGATCTTCTCACTGTCCTCCCTCTGAACACACACACACACACACACATACACACATACACACACACACACACACACACACACACACTAATCAATAACCTGCAGTGACAAACTTATTTACTGAACTCTACTGCTTTTATTTATTGAACTCTAATTTATTGAACTCTACTGTGTTTATTTATTGAACTCTACTGCTTTTATTTATTGAACTCTAATTTATTGAACTCTACTGCGTTTATTTATTGAACTCTACTGTGTTAATTTATTGAACTCTACTGCTTTTATTTACTGAACTCTACTGTGTTAATTTATTGAACTCCACTGCTTTTATTTATTGAACTCTACTGTGTTTATTTACTGAACTCTACTGTATTTATTTACTGAACTCTACTGTGTTTATTTATTGAACTCTACTGTGTTTATTTACTGAACTCTACTGTGTTTATTTACTGAACTCTACTGTGTTTATTTACTGAACTCTACTGTGTTTATTTACTGAACTCTACTGTGTTTATTTATTGAACTCCACTGTGTTTATTTACTGAACTCTACTGTGCTAATTTATTGAACTCTACTGTATTTATTTACTGAATTCTGCTGTGTTTATTTATTGAACTCTACTGTGTTTATTTATTGAACTCTACTGTGTTTATTTACTGAACTCTACTGTGTTTATTTATTGAACTCTACTGTGTTTATTTACTGAACTCTACTGTGTTTATTTATTTAACTCTACTGTGTTTATTTACTGAACTCTACCCTCCTCTGCTGTTCTTACCCACTCGTCTTTCTCCACTTTGGTACCTCTGAAGATGGAGAGACGAAGAGATGGAGTCAACACATGAGATGAAGACAGACAGTGAGACAGACAGTGAGACAGACACACAGTCAGTCAGACAGACAGATTCAGACCTTGGCTCCACAGGTGACATAAGGAGACTGACTGTCCTTCCCTGGTAACATACCGATCACCTGCAGAAACAGACAGACAGACAGACAGACAGACCGTAAACAATCAGGTCAGGAAATGATTAGTGGTTTTTACAATAATAAAAGGTTTTCAGTCTGTTTGGATCAGGGTCAAAGGTCAAAGGTCAGGAGTCAACGTACCCGGTTCAGTTTGATGAGGATGCAGGGCTGTCCTCTGTTGTAACCATAGAAACGATCCACAATTCCAGAGCAGTCCCCCAACATCGTCCGATTGAACTGACAGGAACGCTTGGGATTGTTCCTGACCTGCAGAGAGACAGACAGGTGGAGAGTGAGACAGGTAAGAGAGAAAGACAGGTGGAGAGTGAGACAGGTAAGAGAGACAGGCAGCAGGTTTACCTCTCCACTGTCCTCTTGAATGAAGTATTGATCCGGAGGGCAGTTATCATTGGTCTGAACCTGATAGCTGTCGTTGTACGCTGCAGACAGACAGACAGACAGACAGACAGACGGACAGACAGGTGGACAGACAGGTTGACAGACAGACAGGACATTTCATATATAAAATCATTTAATTTCATTAAATATTCATTATTTACATATTCATGACATCAGCTCATTAAATGTTAAAATTTCTTAATGAGCATCTTACGAGAGAGGAAGGTGTTGAGGTTTTGGATGAAGCCGTCCCAGCTCTCAGTGTCTGACACTGAGAAGCTGATCTCCAGCTGATCGCCCTTTGGACGAATCATCATCCCTGAAACATGAAGACAACTGCTTGTTAACCAATCACAGCCTGAGCCTCGTTAAACAACCAATCATAATCCAGGTCTCCATGGTGAGGACGTGCTGTGGCTCAGGTCCAGAGGATGGAGTCAGGGTGTGTTGAGAGGAGTCAGGGTGTGTTGGCTGTGTTTTCTCGGTATAGGTGTGTTTGTTACCTGGAGTGGCCAGGCGGTCCTGCCAGGTGGGTTTGTAGTCGTCGAGCGTCAGCAGCATGATGTACATGGTAAGAACAAACATCCCCGCCAGAAACAGGTAGAAGACCAGGTAGAAGAGCAGGATAAGCCCTTATGGGGGGAGATGGGGGAGACGGGTGGAGTTTTTTATTATACAGTACATTACATCTTCTCCTCCTCTACACATCCCCCTCCTCTCCTCTAAATGTCATCTCTATAATCCTCTTGTGGTTAGCCCCGCCCCCTGTTGATGACCTACATTCATATGAATGGCGGAGTGGGGGGAGGAGGTTGGAGAAGTGGAGGAGGGTGTAATCTCTCAGTGTGTATCAGCTCTCTGTCTCTCTTCTTATTGGTTATTTTTAATTCACATTAACAATAACACTTCACGTTATGAATCATTTTTCTGCTCTTTGATTGGCTATCAGCTGTTTTTCATTTTAACCATGATTCTCTGACACTTCTTAGAGGACCCCGTAAAAAGTCCTTCACTTCCATTAAACCTGAAGACTCCATGTTCCTCCTCAGTGAGCACCAGGACCATCTGAACCTCCTCAGAAATGTCTGTGGTGTCTAAATCTGACCTAGAGTCTGTTTGTGATCTAACCTTAAAGACTTCCTCCTACAGAGTTCCTCCACGATCAGACGTGTCTCTGCTGCAGTTTGTCTACAGGATCACACCACTGCTGAAGGCTAGCTTCTCATCCTAGTCCTGTCCTCACCCCACGTCTTCTTGCACGTATTCTACAGCAGAGTCATTGCATTTCTTCTATAGCAGAGTCACTGCACATCTTCTACAGCAGAGTCACTGTACATCTTCTACAGCAGAGTCACTGTACGTCTTCTACAGCAGAGTCACTATACGTCTTCTACAGCAGAGTCACTGTACGTCTTCTACAGCAGAGTCACTGTACGTCTTCTACAGCAGAGTCACTGTACGTCTTCTACTAAAGAGTCACTGCACGTCTTCTACAGCAGTCGCTGCATTTCTTCTACAGAAGAGTCACTATACGTCTTCTACTAAAGAGTCACTGCGAATCTTCTATTAAAGAGCCACTGCACATCTTCTACTAAGAGTCACTGCACGTCTTCTACTAAAGAGTCACTGCACGTCTTCTACTAAAGAGTCACTGCACATCTTCTACTAAAGAGTCACTGTACGTCTTCTACTAAAGAGTCACTGCACATCTTCTACTAAAGAGTCACTGTACGTCTTCTACTAAAGAGTCACTGCACATCTTCTACTAAAGAGTCACTGCACATCTTCTACTAAAGAGTCACTGTACATCTTCTACTAAAGAGTCACTGCACATCTTCTACTAAAGAGTCACTGCACATCTTCTACTAAAGAGTCACTGCACATCTTCTACTAAAGAGTCACTATACGTCTTCTACTAAAGAGTCACTGCACGTCTCCTACTAAAGAGTCACTATACGTCTTCTACTAAAGAGTCACTGCACGTCTTCTACTAAAGAGTCACTGTACGTCTTCTACTAAAGAGTCACTGCACATCTTCTACTAAAGAGTCACTGTATGTCTTCTACTAAAGAGTCACTGCACGTCTTCTACTAAAGAGTCACTGTACGTCTTCTACTAAAGAGTCACTGCACATCTTCTACTAAAGAGTCACTGTATGTCTTCTACTAAAGAGTCACTGTATGTCTTCTACGAAAGAGTCACTGCACGTCTTCTACTAAAGAGTCACTGTACGTCTTCTACTAAAGAGTCACTGCACGTCTTCTACTAAAGAGTCACTGCACATCTACTAAAGAGTCACTGTACGTCTTCTACTAAAGAGTCACTGTATGTCTTCTACGAAAGAGTCACTGCACGTCTTCTACTAAAGAGTCACTGTATGTCTTCTACGAAAGAGTCACTGCACGTCTTCTACTAAAGAGTCACTGCACATCTTCTACTAAAGAGTCACTGTACGTCTTCTACTAAAGAGTCACTGCACATCTTCTACTAAAGAGTCACTGTATGTCTTCTACTAAAGAGTCACTGTATGTCTTCTACGAAAGAGTCACTGCACGTCTTCTACTAAAGAGTCACTGCACATCTTCTACTAAAGAGTCACTGTACGTCTTCTACTAAAGAGTCACTATACGTCTTCTACTAAAGAGTCACTGTACATCTTCTACTAAAGAGTCACTATACGTCTTCTACTAAAGAGTCACTGCACGTCTTCTACAGCAGAGTCACTGTGCGTCTTCTACAGCAGAGTCACTGTGCGTCTTCTACTAAAGAGTCACTGCACGTCTTCTACTAAAGAGTCACTGCACATCTTCTACTGAAGAGTCACTGCACGTCTTCTACAGCAGAGTCACTGTGCGTCTTCTACTAAAGAGTCACTGCACGTCTTCTACTAAAGAGTCACTGTGCGTCTTCTACTAAAGAGTCACTGCACGTTTTCTACTAAAGAGTCACTGCACATCTTCTACTAAAGAGTCACTGCACGTCTTCTACTAAAGAGTCACTGCACATCTTCTACTAAAGAGTCACTGCACGTCTTCTACAGCAGAGTCACTGTGCGTCTTCTACTAAAGAGTCACTGCACGTCTTCTACTAAAGAGTCACTGCACATCTTCTACTAAAGAGTCACTGCACGTCTTCTACAGCAGAGTCACTGTGCGTCTTCTACTAAAGAGTCACTGCACGTCTTCTACTAAAGAGTCACTGTTCGTCTTCTACTAAAGAGTCACTGCACGTCTTCTACAGCAGAGTCACTGTGCGTCTTCTACTAAAGAGTCACTGCACATCTTCTACTAAAGAGTCACTGCACGTCTTCTACAGCAGAGTCACTGCACGTCTTCTACTAAAGAGTCACTGTATGTCTTCTACTAAAGAGTCACAGCATGTAATTGAGTCATTGTACTGTTCCTTTAAGAGGATGCCAATGAGTGTCCTCACAAGTACATTATTATTAACATGCGTGTAGTTGTGTGTGGATAGATCACAGTCCAATCAACCTTGTCTATCTGCTTAATCCAGATTAACACACACACACACACACACACACACACAAAGTAACACATCGTTCACTTCAGTTATTGTGTGTGTGCATTGGTGTGTACTAGTGTGCTTTTGAGTGAGTGTGTCCTTCAAGGCCAAACATCAACACCCCTGGTGCATGATGGGAAATATGACATCATCAGGGTGTAGTTATGTAAAGGCTGAATAAAATGCTGAGTTAGTTTTATACCAGTATGATGTACAGGTGAGACTGTACAGGTGTACAGCTGTGTGTACAGGTGTGTGTGTGCATCTGTTACTGCAGATGTCTAAACAGAATAGACTGAATATCAATAAGACAGTGACATCAGGGAGAACAGTTAGTTTGATGATACTGACACCAGTTAATCACCAGTTTATCTCCAGTTCATTACCAGTTCATCACCAGTTTATCACCAGTTTATCTCCAGTTCATCACCAGTTTATCTCCAGTTCATCACCAGTTCATCACCAGTTTATCTCCAGTTCATTACCAGTTCATCACCAGTTCATCACCAGTTCATCACCAGTTTATCACCAGTTCATCACCAGTTCATCACCAGTTCATCACCAGTTTATCTCCAGTTCATCACCAGTTCATCTCCAGTTTATAACCAATTCATCACCCGTTCATTACCAGTTCATCACCAGTTCATCACCAGTTTATCTCCAGTTCATCACCAGTTTATCTCCAGTTCATCACCAGTTCATCTCCAGTTTATAACCAATTCATCACCCGTTCATTACCAGTTCATCACCAGTTCATCACCAGTTTATCTCCAGTTCATTACCAGTTCATCACCAGTTCATCACCAGTTCATCACCAGTTTATCTCCAGTTCATCACCAGTTTATCTCCAGTTCATCACCAGTTCATCACCAGTTTATCTCCAGTTCATTACCAGTTCATCACCAGTTTATCTCCAGTTCATCACCAGTTTATCTCCAGTTTATCACCAGTTTATCTCCAGTTCATCACCAGTTCATCACCAGTTTATCTCCAGTTCATTACCAGTTCATCACCAGTTTATCTCCAGTTCATCACCAGTTCATCACCAGTTCATCACCAGTTCATCACCAGTTCATTACCAGTTCGTCACCAGTTCATCACCAGTTCATCACCAGTTTATCACCAGTTTATCTCCAGTTCATCACCAGTTCATCACCAGTTCATTACCAGTTCGTCACCAGTTCATCACCAGTTCATCACCAGTTCATCACCAGTTTATCTCCAGTTCATCACCAGTTCATCACCAGTTTATCTCCAGTTCATCACCAGTTTATCTCCAGTTTATCTCCAGTTCATCACCAGTTCATTACCAGTTCGTCACCAGTTCATCACCAGTTCATCACCAGTTCATCACCAGTTTATCTCCAGTTCATCACCAGTTCATCACCAGTTTATCTCCAGTTCATCACCAGTTCATCACCAGTTCATCACCAGTTCATCACCAGTTTATCTCCAGTTCATCACCAGTTCATCACCAGTTCATCACCAGTTCATCACCAGTTTATCTCCAGTTCATCACCAGTTCATCACCAGTTTATCTCCAGTTCATCACCAGTTCATCACCAGTTTATCTCCAGTTCATCACCAGTTCATCACCAGTTTATCTCCAGTTCATCACCAGTTCATCACCAGTTTATTTCCAGTTTATAACCAGTTCATCACCAGTTCATCTCCACTTTATATCCAGTTTATCTCCAGTTCAACTCCAGTTTATCTCCTG
>CAMPSB010000021.1:90000-145407 GCA_946959425.1 Argyrosomus regius
TACTGACATTTCGCTTCACGTACGGCTCTCTGATAATCAGAGAGACAGTCCCTTAATATTTCTAGAGATACGCAGTTTGTCCTTCTTCAATCTACGTTCCGCCTGCCTGCAACGTTGCCTGATAGCACGGGTAGTGTCGTCATGGGGAATAACATATAGTGTGCTCTTTCAGGCACACTCAATTAACATATGAAATACTGTTACAGAAGAGGAAATAAGACAGAAGTAAAGTCCAGCAGATGGCGGTATATGCAACACTAAGGATGCCAACTGCCGACTGCCGAAGAAGAAGAAGAAGAAGAAGAAGAAGAAGAAGAGGAGGAGGGGTCTGCTGCTGTGAGGTCGGAACCGTCTCAGCCTGGTAAAGTTCGGGTTGTGTGTCAGTCTGTCTGTCAGCAGCTGCTCGCTTCAGGTTCGGTTCCGTTTGTTAGAACCGGGTTGAAGCTAGCTGCACGTTAGCTAAGATGCTACGATGCTGCCGTTAGCTTCTGTCCCGCTAGCCTTTAGCACAGTGTGAAGGACGCTTCCATTATCGGACACGCCCTCCTGTGGCGGCCTCCTGTCCGCTGTCGGACCTCCGGTGTTGGTATCAGTGTTTACACAGTGATCAGCTCGGGTCAGTCCGAACACAGAACCACGAACCTGGTTTCTGCTGTCTGGACCGGACCGGGTCCAGTCCGGTGTCTGAGATGACGGAGAGGAGGAGGCGCCAAAGTCCATCCTGAAAACATCTAATTTAGTTCGTCCACTGTAACGGTGTAACGGTGGTTACACAGCAGAACCGAACCGAACCGAACCGTCTGCGGGAATGTATTGTTTGTTTTCATTGATACGGCCTCCAGTTTATTCAGAATCAGAACCAGAACCTGAAAGTGAGATCATTCATATTTGTATGAAGTTTTGCGCTGCTCCGTGATGTTACTGCTCACCTGTCTGTCTGCTCACCTGTCTGTTGACCTGTCTGTCTGCTCACCTGTCTGTTGACCTGTCTGTCTGCTCACCTGTCTGTTGACCTGTCTGTCTGCTCACCTGTGTTTGGTTCTCAGGTGTGGAGGTAGTTGCCATGGCGAACAAGGCGGAGCTCCTCACCTCTGACCACATCTCCTCTCCTGATGAAGACCTGACGAAGCCCACAGGACGTCGTCCACGCCGCCGAGCTGCCAGCGCCTTGGGGAGGCGGAGTCAGAGAGGGAAGAGGCGTGGTCCAGGTGAGAAGAGGCGTGGTCAGAAGGAGAAGCGTCGTTGGCAGGAGGAGAAGAAGGAGGGCGTGACGGTGAAGAGAACGTGGAGCGACGGGAAGCGACGCTGGGATAAGAAACATTACTGCGTGTTCTGTCGGCGGCCGCAGGTGAAGATCGCACGTCACCTGCTCAGAAAGCACGCCGACCAACAGGAAGTGGCTGCTGCCAGCACACTACCCACTGGCTCCAAACAACGCCACCTGCTGCTCGAACACCTGCGCTGCAGGGGCAACTACATGCACAACATCGAGGTGTGTTCACCTGTCTGTCTGTTCACCTGTCTGTCTGCTCACCTATCTGTTCACCTGTCTGACTGCTCATCTGTCTGTTCACCTCTCTGTCTGCTCACCTGTCTGTTCACCTGTCTGACTGCTCATCTGTCTCTTCACCTGTCTGTCTGCTCACCTGTCTGTTCATCTGTCTGCTCATCTGTCTGTTCACCTGTCTGTCTGCTCATCTGTCTGTCTGCTCACCTGTCTGACTGCTCATCTGTCTGTTCATCTGTCTGCTCACCTGTCTGTCTGTTCATCTGTCTGCTCACCTGTCTGTCTGTTCACCTGTCTGTTCACCTGTCTGACTGCTCATCTGTCTGTTCATCTGTCTGTCTGCTCACCTGTCTGTTCATCTGTCTGTTCACCTGTCTATCTGCTCACCTGTCTGTCTGTTCATCTGTCTGCTCATCTGTCTGTCTGCTCACCTGTCTGTTCACCTGTCTGTCTGTTCGCCTGTCTGTTCACCTGTCTGTCTGCTCATCTGTCTGTCTGTTTGCCTGTCTGTCTCTCAGGTCATCAGACAGGGCAGTGGTGAGATCGTGCCGTGGCGTCAGCCGTCAGAGGAGGTCGATGCGAGGAACTACCTGCCGTGCCCGCTGTGCCTCGGGTTCTTCCTGCGTGCTGACCTGTGGAAGCATCAGGCTTCCTGTCGTAAGAAGATGACCTCTGACCCCTGTAAAAGCTCCGCCCCCTCAGGACAGACCTCTGACCACCTGAAGGACACGCCCCCCACAGGTAAGGCTGTCTGTGAACCGGCAGACGACAGAACCTCCAGGTCCACCGAGGACTCGCCCTCCGTCCGCTCAGACCGGGCCAGGACCAAACGGCCCCTGACCTCCGACCCCAGCGTGAATCAGAACCAGACCTCCGACCCTGGCATGGATCAGAACCTGACCACTGACCTTCGTGTGGATCAGAACTTGACCGCTGACCTCCACGTGGTTCAGAACCTGACCGCTGACCCCGGCGCCGACCAGCCCAGGAAGCGCAGCAGGGTCCAGGCTGCAGCGTCACGTCTCCTTCCTATTTCCAGTGGAGCGTCTGAGAGCTGCAGCGAGGTCCTGCACCGGATGAACCAGGACCACGTCTCACACCAGGTCTGTACTGTCTGTACTGCAGACTGTACTGTCTGTACTGTCTGTACTCCAGTCTGTACTGTCTGTACTGTCTGTACTGTCTGTACTCCAGTCTGTACTGTCTGTACTGTCTGTACTCCAGTCTGTACTGTCTGTACTGTCTGTACTGTCTGTACTCCAGTCTGTACTGTCTGTACTGTCTGTACTGTCTGTACTCCAGTCTGTACTGTCTGTTCTGCAGACTGTACTGTCTGTACTGCAGTCTACCCGTTTGTCTCCACCTGTCTGTCTCTCTGTGTTAACTTTCTCTGTCCTCATTCTCTCCACCTGTCTGTCTCTCCACCTGTCTGTCTCTCTGTGTTAACTTTCTCTGTCCTCATTCTCTCCACCTGTCTGTCTCTCTGTGTTAACTTTCTCTGTCCTCATTCTCTCCACCTGTCTGTCTCTCCACCTGTCTGTCTCTCTGTGTTAACTTTCTCTGTCCTCATTCTCTCCACCTGTCTGTCTCTCCACCTGTCTGTCTCTCTGTGTTAACCTTCTCTGTCCTCGTTTTCTCTCCACCTGTCTGTCTCTCCACCTGTCTGTCTCTCTGTGTTAACCTTCTCTGTCCTCGTTTTCTCTCCCCCTGTCTGTCTCTCCACCTGTCTGTCTCTCTGTTAACCCTCTCTGTCCTCGTTCTCTCCACCTGTCTGTCTCTGTGTGTTAACCTTCTCTGTCCTCATTCTCTCCACCTGTCTGTCTCTCCACCTGTCTGTCTCTCTGTGTTAACCTTCTCTGTCCTCGTTCTCTCCACCTGTCTGTCTCTCCACCTTTCTGTCTCTACACCTGTCTGTCTCTGTGTGTTAACTTTCTCTGTCCTCATTCTCTCCACCTGTCTGTCCCTCCACCTGTCTGTCTCTCTGTGTTAACCTTCTCTGTCCTCGTTCTCTCCACCTGTCTGTCTCTCCACCTTTCTGTCTCTACACCTGTCTGTCTCTGTGTGTTAACTTTCTCTGTCCTCATTCTCTCCACCTGTCTGTCTCTCCACCTGTCTGTCTCTCTGTGTTAACCTTCTCTGTCCTCGTTCTCTCCACCTGTCTGTCTCTCCACCTTTCTGTCTCTACACCTGTCTGTCTCTGTGTGTTAACTTTCTCTGTCCTCATTCTCTCCACCTGTCTGTCTCTCCACCTGTCTGTCTCTGTGTTAACCTTCTCTGTCCTCGTTTTCTCTCCACCTGTCTGTCTCTCCACCTGTCTGTCTCTCTGTGTTAACCTTCTCTGTCCTCATTCTCTCCACCTGTCTGCCTCTCCACCTGTCTGTCTCTCTGTGTTAACCTTCTCTGTCCTCGTTCTCTCCACCTGTCTGTCTCTCCACCTTTCTGTCTCTACACCTGTCTGTCTCTCTGTGTTAACTTTCTCTGTCCTCATTCTCTCCACCTGTCTGTCTCTCCACCTGTCTGTCTCTCTGTGTTAACCTTCTCTGTCCTCGTTTTCTCTCCACCTGTCTGTCTCTCCACCTGTCTGTCTCTCTGTTAACCCTCTCTGTCCTCGTTCTCTCCACCTGTCTGTCTCTGTGTGTTAACCTTCTCTGTCCTCATTCTCTCCACCTGTCTGTCTCTCCACCTGTCTGTCTCTCTGTGTTAACCTTCTCTGTCCTCGTTCTCTCCACCTGTCTGTCTCTCCACCTTTCTGTCTCTACACCTGTCTGTCTCTCTGTGTTAACTTTCTCTGTCCTCATTCTCTCCACCTGTCTGTCTCTCCACCTGTCTGTCTCTCCACCTGTCTGTCTCTCTGTGTTAACTTTCTCTGTCCTCATTCTCTCCACCTGTCTGTCTCTCCACCTGTCTGTCTCTCTGTGTTAACCTTCTCTGTCCTCGTTCTCTCCACCTGTCTGTCTCTCCACCTTTCTGTCTCTACACCTGTCTGTCTCTGTGTGTTAACTTTCTCTGTCCTCATTCTCTCCACCTGTCTGTCTCTCCACCTGTCTGTCTCTGTGTTAACCTTCTCTGTCCTCGTTTTCTCTCCACCTGTCTGTCTCTCCACCTGTCTGTCTCTCTGTGTTAACCTTCTCTGTCCTCATTCTCTCCACCTGTCTGCCTCTCCACCTGTCTGTCTCTCTGTGTTAACCTTCTCTGTCCTCGTTCTCTCCACCTGTCTGTCTCTCCACCTTTCTGTCTCTACACCTGTCTGTCTCTCTGTGTTAACTTTCTCTGTCCTCATTCTCTCCACCTGTCTGTCTCTCCACCTGTCTGTCTCTCTGTGTTAACCTTCTCTGTCCTCGTTTTCTCTCCACCTGTCTGTCTCTCCACCTGTCTGTCTCTCTGTTAACCCTCTCTGTCCTCGTTCTCTCCACCTGTCTGTCTCTGTGTGTTAACCTTCTCTGTCCTCATTCTCTCCACCTGTCTGTCTCTCCACCTGTCTGTCTCTCTGTGTTAACCTTCTCTGTCCTCGTTCTCTCCACCTGTCTGTCTCTCCACCTTTCTGTCTCTACACCTGTCTGTCTCTCTGTGTTAACTTTCTCTGTCCTCATTCTCTCCACCTGTCTGTCTCTCCACCTGTCTGTCTCTCCACCTGTCTGTCTCTCTGTGTTAACTTTCTCTGTCCTCATTCTCTCCACCTGTCTGTCTCTCCACCTGTCTGTCTCTCTGTGTTAACTTTCTCTGTCCTCATTCTCTCCACCTGTCTGTCTCTCCACCTGTCTGTCTCTCTGTGTTAACCTTCTCTGTCCTCGTTTTCTCTCCACCTGTCTGTCTCTCCACCTGTCTGTCTCTCTGTGTTAACCTTCTCTGTCCTCGTTTTCTCTCCACCTGTCTGTCTCTCCACCTGTCTGTCTCTCCACCTGTCTGTCTCTCTGTTAACCCTCTCTGTCCTCGTTCTCTCCACCTGTCTGTCTCTGTGTGTTAACCTTCTCTGTCCTCATTCTCTCCACCTGTCTGTCTCTCCACCTGTCTGTCTCTCTGTGTAACCTTCTCTGTCCTCGTTCTCTCCACCTGTCTGTCTCTCCACCTTTCTGTCTCTACACCTGTCTGTCTCTCTGTGTTAACTTTCTCTGTCCTCATTCTCTCCACCTGTCTGTCTCTCCACCTGTCTGTCTCTCTGTGTTAACTTTCTCTGTCCTCATTCTCTCCACCTGTCTGTCTCTCCACCTGTCTGTCTCTCTGTGTTAACTTTCTCTGTCCTCATTCTCTCCACCTGTCTGTCTCTCCACCTGTCTGTCTCTCTGTGTTAACCTTCTCTGTCCTCGTTTTCTCTCCACCTGTCTGTCTCTCCACCTGTCTGTCTCTGTGTGTTAACCTTCTCTGTCCTCATTCTCTCCACCTGTCTGTCTCTCCACCTGTCTGTCTCTCTGTGTAACCTTCTCTGTCCTCGTTCTCTCCACCTGTCTGTCTCTCCACCTTTCTGTCTCTACACCTGTCTGTCTCTCTGTTAACTTTCTCTGTCCTCATTCTCTCCACCTGTCTGTCTCTCCACCTGTCTGTCTCTCTGTGTTAACCTTCTCTGTCCTCGTTTTCTCTCCACCTGTCTGTCTCTCCACCTGTCTGTCTCTCTGTTAACCCTCTCTGTCCTCGTTCTCTCCACCTGTCTGTCTCTGTGTGTTAACCTTCTCTGTCCTCATTCTCTCCACCTGTCTGTCTCTCCACCTGTCTGTCTCTCTGTGTTAACCTTCTCTGTCCTCGTTCTCGCCACCTGTCTGTCTCTCCACCTTTCTGTCTCTACACCTGTCTGTCTCTCTGTGTTAACTTTCTCTGTCCTCATTCTCGCCACCTGTCTGTCTCTCCACCTGTCTGTCTCTCTGTGTTAACCTTCTCAGTCCTTGTTCTCTCCACCTGTCTGTCTCTCTGTTAACCCTCTCTGTCCTCGTTCTCTCCACCTGTCTGTCTCTCTGTGTTAACCCTCTCTGTCCTCGTTCTCTCCACCTGTCTGTCACTCCACCTGTCTGTCTCTCTGTTAACCCTCTCTGTCCTCGTTCTCTCCACCTGTCTCTCTCCACCTGTCTGTCTCTCTGTTAACCCTCTCTGTCCTCGTTCTCTCCACCTGTCTGTCTCTCTGTGTTAACCTTCTCTGTCCTCATTCTCTCCACCTGTCTGTCTCTCCACCTGTCTGTCTCTCTGTGTTAACCTTCTCTGTCCTCGTTCTCTCCACCTGTCTGTCTCTCCACCTTTCTGTCTCTACACCTGTCTGTCTCTCTGTGTTAACTTTCTCTGTCCTCATTCTCTCCACCTGTCTGTCTCTCCACCTGTCTGTCTCTCTGTGTTAACCTTCTCTGTCCTCATTCTCTCCACCTGTCTGTCTCTCCACCTGTCTGTCTCTCTGTGTTAACCTTCTCTGTCCTCGTTTTCTCTCCACCTGTCTGTCTCTCCACCTGTCTGTCTCTCTGTGTTAACCTTCTCTGTCCTCGTTTTCTCTCCACCTGTCTGTCTCTCCACCTGTCTGTCTCTCCACCTGTCTGTCTCTCTGTTAACCCTCTCTGTCCTCGTTCTCTCCACCTGTCTGTCTCTGTGTGTTAACCTTCTCTGTCCTCATTCTCTCCACCTGTCTGTCTCTCCACCTGTCTGTCTCTCTGTGTAACCTTCTCTGTCCTCGTTCTCTCCACCTGTCTGTCTCTCCACCTTTCTGTCTCTACACCTGTCTGTCTCTCTGTGTTAACTTTCTCTGTCCTCATTCTCTCCACCTGTCTGTCTCTCCACCTGTCTGTCTCTCTGTGTTAACTTTCTCTGTCCTCATTCTCTCCACCTGTCTGTCTCTCCACCTGTCTGTCTCTCTGTGTTAACTTTCTCTGTCCTCATTCTCTCCACCTGTCTGTCTCTCCACCTGTCTGTCTCTCTGTGTTAACCTTCTCTGTCCTCGTTTTCTCTCCACCTGTCTGTCTCTCCACCTGTCTGTCTCTGTGTGTTAACCTTCTCTGTCCTCATTCTCTCCACCTGTCTGTCTCTCCACCTGTCTGTCTCTCTGTGTAACCTTCTCTGTCCTCGTTCTCTCCACCTGTCTGTCTCTCCACCTTTCTGTCTCTACACCTGTCTGTCTCTCTGTTAACTTTCTCTGTCCTCATTCTCTCCACCTGTCTGTCTCTCCACCTGTCTGTCTCTCTGTGTTAACCTTCTCTGTCCTCGTTTTCTCTCCACCTGTCTGTCTCTCCACCTGTCTGTCTCTCTGTTAACCCTCTCTGTCCTCGTTCTCTCCACCTGTCTGTCTCTGTGTGTTAACCTTCTCTGTCCTCATTCTCTCCACCTGTCTGTCTCTCCACCTGTCTGTCTCTCTGTGTTAACCTTCTCTGTCCTCGTTCTCGCCACCTGTCTGTCTCTCCACCTTTCTGTCTCTACACCTGTCTGTCTCTCTGTGTTAACTTTCTCTGTCCTCATTCTCGCCACCTGTCTGTCTCTCCACCTGTCTGTCTCTCTGTGTTAACCTTCTCTGTCCTTGTTCTCTCCACCTGTCTGTCTCTCTGTTAACCCTCTCTGTCCTCGTTCTCTCCACCTGTCTGTCTCTCTGTGTTAACCCTCTCTGTCCTCGTTCTCTCCACCTGTCTGTCACTCCACCTGTCTGTCTCTCTGTTAACCCTCTCTGTCCTCGTTCTCTCCACCTGTCTCTCTCCACCTGTCTGTCTCTCTGTTAACCCTCTCTGTCCTCGTTCTCTCCACCTGTCTGTCTCTCTGTGTTAACCCTCTCTGTCCTCATTCTCTCCACCTGTCTGTCTCTCCACCTGTCTGTCTCTCTGTGTTAACCCTCTCTGTCCTCGTTCTCTCCACCTGTCTGTCTCTCTGTGTTAGCCCTCTCTGTCCTCGTTCTCTCCACCTGTCTGTCCCTCTGTGTTAACCCTCTCTGTCCTCATTCTCTCCACCTGTCTGTCTCTCTGTGTTAACCCTCTCTGTCCTCGTTCTCTCCACCTGTCTGTCTCTCTGTGTTAACCCTGTCTGTCCTCATTCTCTCCACCTGTCTGTCTCTCTGTGTTAACCTTCTCTGTCCTCGTTCTCTCCACCTGTCTGTCTCTCCACCTGTCTGTCTCTCTGTGTTAACCCTCTCTGTCCTCGCTCACTCCAGGTCAAATCTGATTGGTTGATCTGTAAGTATGGGACTAAGCTGATGGGGAACCAGGATGGCAGCCAGCGGAGGTATGACTACGTCAGTCAGAAGCTGAGGGAGTTGGGCCGGTTCCTGCTGGCCGCTAAGTCTCTGGACCCGGCCGTCCACACCCTCCAGGACCTGCTGGCTTCGGGCCGCCTCAGCCTGGTGCTGGCCGCTGCCAGGAAGGCGTCGGGGTACCGGTGGAGCCGCCCACCGCTGGCGGTGAAGACGGCACTGAAGACGGTTTGTGAGATCGCCATCGGAGACAGTCTGCAGGACGGAGACTGGGAGGCTGCAGCCAAGACCACCGACTTCTACCACCTGCTGGGGAGGGAGTGGGATAACCTGGGTCTGCTGGACCCGAACCCCGAGACAGGTACCACCCAGAACCAGGCCTGCTGTGAATCTGGTCTCAGTTCAGGAGATCATTAGAGAATTTACATGTTTGTTTGTTTGTTTTTTCAGTGGGAGGAACTAAGTTGAAGAAACGATCGGTCCAATCAAGAAGTGAGAATGAATGTAAAGAGCCGGGTCAAGAGCAGACTGACCCAAAACCAGAGGGTGAGTCCTGAAACAGAACCTGAAATCCTGATCCGGACCTTGAAGTCCTGATCCTGATCCCACACTAACCTTAACAGACATTCATTGTCATCATCGGTTCATCATTGTCTGGATTCATTGATTGGTTGTTTGGTCCAGGTGATCAAGGTGTACTTGAACCAGTTTTCAGTTTCCTGGTTTAGACACCTTGAGAGTCTGGAAGGTTCTGGTACCTTGAAAGTTCTTGTTTGACCCCATTGTCTGTCTGTAGTTCTGTCGCAGGGCAGTACCCGGCTGACGTCCTCAGTTCCACCAGAGTCCAGACTGCAGGCACCTGTCACAGGTGGGTCCTCCTGAAGTTAGCTGACCTGTAATCTATTACTGATGTCTGGTTCTGGTATTGGAGAGTTCTACATTGATCCCGTCTATCTTTCAGTCCCTGTGGCTCAGAGGAAGGTCCGACGTCGGCCGTGGTCGTCTGCAGAGAAGGCGGCAGTCTGGAGACAGCTGGGAGTCCATGTCCTGGTCCAGTCGGTACCGGGGAAGGAGGTCTGTCAGCGCTGCCTGGACCTGGAGCCGGTCCTCAGAGGGAGACACTGGAAAGACATCAAGAACCAGGTCCACAACCAGATCCAGAGCCAAAAGAAGCAGCAGTTCCACGCCCAGATGGACCTTCAGGAGAACCAGGAACAGCAAGACCAAATCCAGAACCAGAAGAAGCAGGAGCAGCAGTACCAGGCCCAAATGGACCAGCAGGGCAAAGACCACAACCAGAAGAAACAGCTGTACCAGGCCCAGATGGACCACCAGGACCAAGGCCACATTCAGAACCAGAAGAAACCGCAGTACTATAACGTGCTGGACCAGCAGGACCAGGACCACCTTCAGATCCACAAGAAGCAGCTGTACCACATGGACGAACAGACCACTCTGGACCGGGACAGTTCTGTGTTGACGGGTCCACTTTATGGACCTGACGGGTCTCATCGAGCCCCTGGACTGTCATTACTGGACCGAGATCACACCGTCAGTATATACCCACTTCCACATCGGACCCTGGGGCCTCACATGGACCAGCTGCTCTCCAGAACAGAGTGGACCGACGAGTCTTTGGCCCAGCACTACTCAGTCAACAGGAACCTGATCCAGGATGCACCTCCAGGAGGACCGCCAGCCAATCAACATGCTGGACAAGTCCACTTCTGACGGGCCGGACCACATCAAACTGAACGGCTGTTAGCTGCTGTTAGCTAATGTTAGCTCAGTTTGTTAGCTGCTGTTAGCTAATGTTAGCTCAGTTTGTTAGCTGCTGTCAGCTAATGTTAGCTCAGTTTGTTAGCTGCTGTTAGCTAATGTTAGCTCAGTTTGTTAGCTGCTGTTAGCTAATGTTAGCTCAGTTTGTTAGCTGCTGTTAGCTAATGTTAGCTCAGTTTGTTAGCTGCTGTTAGCTAATGTTAGCTCAATTTGTTAGCTAAATCACAGAGTTGAGGCGGAGCCACAGCTGATGTTTGTGACGTCAGAATAGACGTTTAAATCTACAGACACCACGGCTCGTGGCAGAGTCCGCCATGTTGAACCTCCATGTTTGTACAGGAGCCCAGAGTGGACAAAATAAACATTGGGTGTAGACACAGACTTTGACTGTGAGGAAGGAGAGGGTGAGGCGAGGGGGCTGAAATCAACAAAGTAAACCTACAGACTGGACCTTTAATGTTACTGTACTTCAGCCAATCACCATCCAGTATTCTTGTTGTTGTCATGGTGATCCTCCATGTGTGTCTGGAGTTGTTCACTATAAAAACATTTTACAGACAGAGTCCACTCTTTATGACATCAACACGTCCACACAGGTGTCTGTCCACACAGGTGTCTGTCCACACAGGTGTCTGTCCACACACGTCCACACAGGTGTCTGTCCACACAGGTGTCTGTCCACACAGGTGTCTGTCCACACACGTCCACACAGGTGTCTGTCGACACAGGTGTCTGTCTACACACACGTCCACACAGGTGTCTGTCCACACACGTCCACACAGGTGTCTGTCCACACAGGTGTCTGTCTACACACACGTCCACACAAGTGTCTGTCTTCACACACGTCCACACAGGTGTCTGTCTACACAGGTGTCTGTCCACACAGGTGTCTGTCCACACAGGTGTCTGTCTACACACACGTCCACACAGGTGTCTGTCGACACAGGTGTCTGTCTACACACACGTCCACACAGGTGTCTGTCCACACAGGTGTCTGTCTACACACGTCCACACAGGTGTCTGTCTACACAGGTGTCTGTCCACACACACGTCCACACAGGTGTCTGTCCACACACGTCCACACAGGTGTCTGTCCACAGAGCAGAGGGGACACAGACCGGCAGGGATCCATAACGTCAGATAAAAGTAAAATGTTTCAAAGTAAATTATTTAATTAATTTATTAATTATTAATTAAAACCTGTCAGGTGAATAAACACAGAGAGGATGATCAGGACTTAAAGCTCAGCAGTGAATGAAGAGGCACCTTAAATAAAAGCCAGGCTAAAAAGAAGAGATCCACAGCAGACTGATCAGGGCCACAGTATTTCTTTATGGAGTCCAGCTGCAGAGGATCTGAGGACCTGCTCAGTACAGACGTCTGTCGTGTGTCTCAGTCTGATTTAAAAACTAAAAGAAGAATCTTAAATCAATGAACACATCGTGTGTTCACTTTCAGTCAGGTCTTCTGTCTGTGTGTTTTTTTGGGGCCACGAACTAAAAAGCCGAGGTCAGCCCTGAGGCTGCTGACAGTACTAACACTGAGAGACACGATAATACTACAACCTGTAAGATTACACAGTCATACTATGTTACTATGTTGACTGTGATAGGTTATTACCACCTGTGGTCAGTGGAGGGCGATGTGGCTCTGTGACTCAACGTGACATTAATCTGTTAAACTGTAGTTCAGCCATTTTGGCTCAGATTTCACACACATGGATCAAATATGACAAAATCAAAAGTTCCATAAAGACATTTTGTTTATTTTGACTTAAACACAATTTTAAATACATGTGGACACAGAGATAATAAGATAATGGAACCAGATTTATTCTGATCAGCTGTGAGCAAGGAGAGCTTCTGATGAGACCACAAGCTAACAACAAGCTAACTACAAGCTAACAACCAACCAACAAACCTCCGTGTCCGTGAAGTGAAACACAAACTGCAGTTCCTCTTGTCGTCCACTTGAGGCTGGCTCCAGAAGTGAGTCAGTCTCCATAAGTCCCCATGTTCAAATGTCCAACTTCACAGCAGAAATAAACATTGATTGATTAACAGGTAGGTGTCGTCACAGGTGTCGGCTCCACCTCTTTAGATGAGCCAATCACAGCGTCGCCCTTCAGCACAGGTAAAAACGACATGGCTGAGAAGGTGTGTTGTGCTGAACCTGAGAACACCTGTGTCATCAAGGCAAGTCACTTCCTGTTCACACTGTTACCATGGAAACACAACATACACTGATACTGAAGGAGAAGAACGTCAAAGTTTAATAAAGTCTTCCCTGATTTACCTGATTCAGACACATGACACCTGATCCAGATCGTAAAGATTGTAAAAGTAACACCCTCTGTGGAGGTGTGGTTGTTTGTGTGGAGGTGTGGTTGTCTCTCTGTGTCGCTGATAAAAACCTTGTTGTGTAGGTCTGATCGGTGTGAGCGTGTCGACATCATGTACAGACTACAGGTGAGTGCTGACAGGTGACTGCTGGGCTGAAGGACTGTCTCTGTACTGGTTTTGTGTCTCTTTGTGGTTTTGTGTCTCTTTGTGGTTTTGTGTCTCTGTGCTGGTTTTGTGTCTCTTTGTGGTTTTGTGTCTCTGTACTGGTTTTGTGTCTCTTTGTGGTTTTGTGTCTCTTTGTGGTTTTGTGTCTCTGTGCTGGTTTTGTGTCTCTGTGCTGGTTTTGTGTCTCTTTGTGGTTTTGTGTCTCTGTGCTGGTTTTGTGTCTCTTTGTGGTTTTGTGTCTCTGTACTGGTTTTGTGTCTCTTTGTGGTTTTGTGTCTCTGTGCTGGTTTTGTGTCTCTTTGTGGTTTTGTGTCTCTGTGCTGGTTTTGTGTCTCTTTGTGGTTTTGTGTCTCTGGTCTGACATGATCCCTGAACTCACCACCTTATCAGTTTGTGAGAGGTGAAAGACGCCTTAAGGTAACACGTGTTCAGGTGTGTGTGTGTGTGTGTGTGGAGGGGGCGGGACTTCTTCAGTTACACAGGTACAGTCTTTCCGTGGAAGTCTGTTGCTAGGAGACAGAAACAAACAGAGAGTTTACAGATCAGATTGAGACAGAGAGGAAGAAACAGCTGATTGGCTGTGAAACAGCTGGCTCACCATGAAACAGCTGATTGGCTCTGTCTGATTCCAGGTGAGCATCGTGTATCTGCTGCTGAACATGACCTTTGACCCTGTCACTGCACAGCGCCCCCTGAAGTCCAGCAGGTGTCCAACATGTCTGGAAGGTAAAGTGTTTAGGAAAGGACAGGAGGTCATTTCTGTGACTATTGGAGTGTGATGTCTGACTTCCTGTCTGTCTGACTTCCTGTCTGTCTCTGCAGGTTACTTTGTGATGAAGAACTGCTCTGTGAGTAATGGGAAGGTCACAGGTGTGCAGTGCAAACCGTGCACAAACTGCTCAGGTAAACTCACCTGCATGACCCTGAACATGTCACTTCCTGTTTGTGTTTCACAAGGAAAAAAAACTGATTGGTTGATTGATTTCCTCCAGCTGTTGATCAGGACACTCTGGTGAAATGTTCCACGTTTGCTGACTCGCTGTGCGGAAACAAAACCTCACCTGTCGTCACATCGACGCTGATGCCGACTGAACTTCCAGGTATACTCACCTGTGACATGTTCACTTCCTCCACGCTGAGACAGGAAGTCAGGACGTTTTCAGAGGAAGTATGTTTGTCTGATAACTCTTCCTCCTCTGCCTCCTCTTCCTCCTCCTCTGCCTCCTCCTCTTCCTCCTCCTCTACCTCCTCCCTGTCCTCCTCCTCCACAGTCTCTGCTCCTGAAGTGTGGATCCTCCTCCCTGTCATGTAAGAATAATTCATCTTTAATACTCTCTGATCTCCTCTGAGGTGGCGGCCATGTTGTTTTCTGGTGTTTGGTTGAAGCTCACAAAGGTCATGTGACCGCAGCGTCTTCATTCGATGTGACGTGCTAACACTCTCAGTTTATATAACTGTAAAAAGAGCTGAAGTGTCATGAAGTTTAGTGACCCCTCTGGGCTTCTGCACAAACTGAAGACCTTCTCTGATTGGCTCATTTGTGTGATCAGCCAATCAGCTGTCAGGGACTGATGAAAGGGGCGGGATCATAATAATAACTGTAATTCTGATTGATTTGTTGTCTGTCTCTCTGCAGAGTTCTTTCTTTGTTCTTGGTTCTGCTGCTCAGTTTGCTTCTGACCCTGCTGTCCTGCCAACACCGCCAACAGAATAAACCTAAAGGTAACAAGCCACTCCCACATCAGAACAGACCCCTCCCCTCAGACAGCAGACTCCTCCCCTCTTGTGACACACCTTGTTGTTTCCTCTGCAGGTCTGGATCTCCTGTGACTGAAGCAGATCTGATCAGATCCAGCATGAGTTCATCAGCGTCGCTGTTGTCGGATCTCAGATTCAGTTCAAAAGAAAACCACGAGTGTGGTAGCAGGACTGTAGTCCAGATCCTGGTGCAGACCAGGCCAAGTTTCAGTCTGCTGTAATCCGATTTGAGTCCAGGTATAACCTAGGTTCAATGCAGGATCAGTATAGGTGTAGCACAGGTTTAGTCCAGGTCTAGCATAGGTTCAGTCCAGGTGTAGTCCAGGAGAAGTCTAGGTGTAGCACAGAAGAAGTCCAGGAAGTAGTCTAGGTATAGTCCAGTTGTAGTTCAGGAGTAGTCTGGGTGTGGCCCTAGTTCAGTCAGCTACAGTCGAGGTGTAGTGCAGGTTCAGTGCAAGAGTAGACTAGTTTCAGTTCAGGGTTAGTAAGTGTAGCCCTGGTTAAGTCTAGTTAAAGTCTAGATTCAGTCCAGGAGTAGTCCAGGTTCAGTCCAGGTTCAGTCTGGGTTCAGTCCATGAGTAGTCTGGGTTCAGTCCATGAGTAGTCTAGGTTCAGTCCACGAGTAATCTAGGTTCAGTCCAGGTTCAGTCTAGGTACAGTGTTTGAGGAGTCTAGGTTCAGTCTAGGTTCAGTCCACAAGTAATCTAGGTTCAGTCCAGGTTTAGTCTATGAGAAGTCTAGGTTCAATCCAGGTTCAGTCCATGAGTAGTCTAGGTTCAGTCCATATGTAGTCTAGGTTCAGTCCATGTGTAGTCCAGGTTCAGTCTATGAGTAGTCTAGGTTCTGTCCATGAGTAGTCTTAGTTCAGTCCAGGTTCAGTCTATGAGAAGTCTAGGTTGAGTCCAGGTTCAGTCTAGGTTGAGTCCATGTGTAGTCTAGGTTGAGTCCATATGTAGTCTAGATTCAGTCCAGGTTCAGTCTAGGTTCAGTCTATGAGTAGTCTAGGTTCTGTCCATGAGTAGTCTAGTTTCAGTCCATGAGTGGTCTAGGTTCAGTCTATGAGTAGTCTAGGTTCAGTCCGTGAGTAGTCTAGGTTCAGTCCATGAGTAGTCCAGGTTCAGTCTATGAGTAGTCTAGGTTCAGTCCACGAGTAATCTAGGTTCAGTCCAGGTTCAGTCTAGGTACAGTGTTTGAGGAGTCTAGGTTCAGTCTAGGTTCAGTCCACAAGTAATCTAGGTTCAGTCCAGGTTCAGTCTATGAGAAGTCTAGGTTCAATCCAGGTTCAGTCCATGAGTAGTCTAGGTTCAGTCCATATGTAGTCTAGGTTCAGTCCATGTGTAGTCCAGGTTCAGTCTATGAGTAGTCTAGGTTCTGTCCATGAGTAGTCTTAGTTCAGTCCAGGTTCAGTCTATGAGAAGTCTAGGTTGAGTCCAGGTTCAGTCTAGGTTGAGTCCATGTGTAGTCTAGGTTGAGTCCATATGTAGTCTAGATTCAGTCCAGGTTCAGTCTAGGTTCAGTCTATGAGTAGTCTAGGTTCTGTCCATGAGTGGTCTAGGTTCAGTCCATGAGTAGTCTACGTTCAGTCCGTGAGTAGTCTAGGTTCAGTCCATGAGTAGTCCAGGTTCAGTCTATGAGTAGTCTAGGTTCTGTCCATGAGTAGTCTACGTTCAGTCCGTGAGTAGTCTAGGCCCAGTCCATGTGTAGTCCAGGTTCAGTCTATGAGTACTCTAGGTTCTGTCCATGAGTAGTCTTAGTTCAGTCCAGGTTCAGTCTATGAGAAGTCTAGGTTGAGTCCAGGTTCAGTCTAGGTTGAGTCCATGTGTAGTCTAGGTTGAGTCCATATGTAGTCTAGATTCAGTCCAGGTTCAGTCTAGGTTCAGTCTATGAGTAGTCTAGGTTCAGTCCATGAGTAGTCTAGGTTCAGTCCGTGAGTAGTCTAGGTTCAGTCCATGAGTAGTCTACGTTCAGTCTAGGTTCTGTCCATGAGTAGTCTTAGTTCAGTCCAGGTTCAGTCTATGAGAAGTCTAGGTTGAGTCCAGGTTCAGTCTAGGTTGAGTCCATGTGTAGTCTAGGTTGAGTCCATATGTAGTCTAGATTCAGTCCAGGTTCAGTCTAGGTTCAGTCTATGAGTAGTCTAGGTTCAGTCTATGAGTAGTCTAGGTTCAGTCCATGAGTAGTCTACGTTCAGTCCGTGAGTAGTCTAGGTTCAGTCCATGAGTAGTCTAGGTTCAGTCTATGAGTAGTCTAGGTTCAGTCTATGAGTAGTCTAGGTTCAGTCTATGAGTAGTCTAGGTTCTGTCCATGAGTAGTCTAGTTTCAGTCCATGAGTGGTCTAGTTTCAGTCTATGAGTAGTCTAGGTTCTGTCCATGAGTAGTCTACGTTCAGTCCGTGAGTAGTCTAGGCCCAGTCCATGTGTAGTCCAGGTTCAGTCTATGAGTACTCTAGGTTCTGTCCATGAGTAGTCTTAGTTCAGTCCAGGTTCAATCTAGGTTGAGTCCATATGTAGTCTAGATTCAGTCCAGGTTCAGTCTAGGTTCAGTCTATGAGTAGTCTAGGTTCAGTCCGTGAGTAGTCTAGGTTCAGTCCATGAGTAGTCTAGGTTCAGGCCAGCATAAACTAAGTTCTCGCCTGTGTTAGCCAATCAGATTGAAGAACAGCTCCTCACCTGTGTGTAACAAAACAACAAATAAAAAAATCTTTATAAAATCTCTGGATGTGAAAATTATTGAGGTCCTCTGTTTCCTGCTCTCTCAGATCCACAGCCCTCTTCCTGTCTGGATTTTCAAAATAAAGTCCAAGCAGAACAGATTTCAAAATAAACAAACAGTGAATGAATAAATTTCAGTTTGTTTGTTTGAACTCTGTTCCTGTTGAGCTCAGGAGGTTATTATAGGGTTAAACTGAGCACACACTCATACTCACCTTATCAGGTGTAACCATGGTAACGGACAGGAAGTAACACAGACACACACACAGTTACCAAGGTGATTTTATGATCACAAACATTTCAATCAAAGCTGGAAAACTTTATTTATACTTGATGAAAGTTAAAAATAAACAGGTTTGTAGACTTGCTGTAGATCTGTAGTAAACCTGCTGTACACCTCCTGTAGATCTGCTGAATACCTGTAGTGGATCTGCTGTAGACCTGTAGTAAACCTGCTGTAGACCTCCTGTAGATCTGCTGAAGACCTGTAGTGGATCTGCTGTAGACCTGTAGTAGACCTGCTGTAGACCTCCTCTAGATCAGCTGTAGACCTCCTGTAGACCAGCTGTAGACCTGTAGACCTGCTGTAGTCCGTAGTAGACCTGCTGTAGATCTGTTTTAGACCTGTAGATCTGTAGTAGACCTGTAGACCTGCTGTAGACGAGCTGTAGACCTGTAGACCTGCTGTAGCCCGTAGTAGACCTGCTGTAGACCTGTTTTAGACCTGTAGATCTGTAGTAGACCTGTAATAGACCTGCTGTAGTAGACCTGCTGTAGTAGACCTGCTGTAGACCTGCTGTAGACCTGTAGACCTGCTGTAGCCCGTAGTAGACCTGCTGTAGATCTGTTTTAGACCTGTAGATCTGTAGTAGACCTGCTGTAGACCTGCTGTAGACCAGCTGTAGACCTGTAGACCTGCTGTAGCCCGTAGTAGACCTGCTGTAGATCTGTTTTAGACCTGTAGATCTGTAGTAGACCTGTAGACCTGCTGTAGTAGACCTGCTGTAGACCTGTAGTAGACCTGCTGTAGACCAGCTGTAGACCTGTAGACCTGCTGTAGCCCGTAGTAGACCTGCTGTAGATCTGTTTTAGACCTGTAGATCTGTAGTAGACCTGTAGACCTGCTGTAGTAGACCTGCTGTAGACCTGTAGTAGACCTGCTGTAGTAGACCTGTAGTAGACCTGCTGTAGTAGACCTGTAGTAGACCTGCTGTAGACCAGCTGTAGACCTGTAGACCTGTTGTAGCCCATAGTAGACCTGCTGTAGATCTGTTTTAGACCTGTAGAAGACCTGTAGACCTGCTGTAGTAGACCTGCTGGAGACCTGAAGACCTGTCTGTGGGTCTTCAGGTCATGATAAAGTCATCACGGAGGGTCTTAGTCCGCTGTTGGACCACTATGTGTCTTCAGAACCTCTTCAGTCTTCAGAACCTCATCAGTTCTGTCGGGCTTGTCTTTGGTCATGGAGGAGGATCAGGTTCTGACAAAGACCTGGTTTGGGTTTTTGGATTCTGAATAATTTGGTTGGTTTGGGTTATTTATTAATTTTTTTGTTTGTTGTTGACCTGTTTGACATGTGTGACGTCATTATATATTTTCAATCAACTTTATCTATTTAAACTCCTCACGTCCAAAAGCGTGAACGCGCCTGACTTCAGGCTCGCTCCCGACATGTTTCGTCATTAACTCTGATTGGCCGAGAGGATTACACCCAGGAAGGCGGGTACGGTACGCATGCGCAGTAGAGTAAGAAGGGGGAGCATGTGTTTGTAAAGTTTGAGGGAAGTTGAGACAAAATGAGGAAAGACAAAGTTTAAGTTTAATTAACAAAGATATACTGTGTATCTCCAGCACACAGACAGACAGACAGACAGTCAGACAGACAGAGAGACAGTCAGACAGAGAGACAGAGATAGAGACAGACAGAGAGAAGCTCCGATACCCAGGCGGAGACACCGGGAGGTAGCAGCGCTCTAAGCCGGGCCAAGGAGCGCGACCGCCGGCATGAAGATCGAATTTGCCCCGCTGAACATCCCGCTGCGGAGGAGACTGCAGACAGCCGCGACCCTGCAGTGGATCTTCTCCTTCCTGGCTTTAGGTAACATTAACCTGTCTGTCTGCACAGCTGTCTGTCTGCTCAGCTGTCTGTGTGTCTTCTCAGCTGTCTGTCTGCTCAGCTGTCTATGTGTCTTCTCAGCTGTCTGTCTGCACAGCTGTCTGTGTGTCTTCTCAGCTGTCTGTCTGCACAGCTAGCTGTCTGTCTGCTCAGCTGTCTGTGTGTCTGCTCAGCTGTGTGTCTGCTCAGCTATCTGTCTGCTCAGCTGTCTGCCTTCTCAACTACCTGTCTATCTGCTCAGCTGTCTGCCTGTCTGTCTACTCACCTGTTTGTCTACTCAACTGTCTGTCTGTCTCCTCATTTGTCTGGATGCTCAACTGTCTGTCTCAGCTCACTTCTCTGTCTTAGCTCACCTGTCTGTCTCTGAGCACTTGTCTGTCTCTCAGCTCACTTGTCTGTCTCAGCTCACCTGTCTGTCTCTCAGCTCACCTGTCTGTCTCAGCTCACTTCTCTGTCTTAGCTCACCTGTCTGTCTCTGAGCACTTGTCTGTCTCAGCTCACCCGTCTGTCTCTCAGCTCACTTGTCTGTCTTTCAGCTCACTTGTCTGTCTTTCAGCTCACTTGTCTGTCTCAGCTCACATGTCTGTCTCTCAGCTCACTTGTCTGTCTCAGCTCACATGTCTGTCTCTCAGCTCACTTGTCTGTCTCAGCTCACCTGTCTGTCTCAGCTCACCTGTCTGTCTCTCAGCTCACTTGTCTGTCTCTCAGCTCACTTGTCTGTCTCAGCTCACCTGTCTGTCTCTCAGCTCAGTGCTGTCTGGCTGCCTTCATCCTCCTGGCTCTCTCTGATTGGTGGATGGTGGCCCTGCTCTATGCTGGTTGGCTGTGGTTGGACTGGGACACGCCCAGTAGCGGAGGTCGGAGGTCACAGTGGGTTCGCAGCTGGACGGTGTGGGACCACTTCAGGGACTACTTCCCCATCAGGGTGAGAGACAGGCTGCTGTCCTGTACGACTGATTATTGATTACTAATGACTGATTACTAAGGATGATTGATCATTGATTGTTGATTATTGACGACTGATCATTGATTGTTGATTATTGATGACTGATCATTGACGACTGATCATTGATTGTTGATGACTGATTATTGACGACTGATCATTGATTGTTGATTATTGATGACTGATCATTGATTGTTGATTATTGACGACTGATCATTGATTGTTGATTATTGACGACTGATCATTGATTGTTGATTATTGATGACTGATCATTGATTGTTGATTATTGACGACTGATCATTGATTGTTGATTATTGACGACTGATCATTGATTGTTGATTATTGACGACTGATCATTGATTGTTGATTATTGACGACTGATCATTGATTGTTGATTTGTGTGTGCAGCTCGTTAAAACAGTCGATCTGGATCCAAAGAAAAACTACATCTTTGGATTTCATCCACATGGTGAGAGACCTGTCTGTCTGCCTGTCTGTCTGCTCACCTGTCGATTATTGATATTGATGATGATTATTTTGTCTTGTCCTTGTTACTTAATGAACTGCAGATTCATTTGGTCATTCGTTTGGTCATTTCCTGTTTCAACAGACGTCTAGCTGACTGTCTGTACCTGTCTGTCTGTACCTGTCTGTCTCTCAGGTGTGCTGGTGGCGGGGGGGGTTTGGGAACTTCTGCACCGAGGCGACGGGTTTCTCTCGTCTGTTTCCTGGACTTAAGTCTTACCTGCTGATGCTGCCGTTCTGGTTCAGAGTCCCGCTCTTCAGAGACTACATCATGTGTGGAGGTACACACCTGTCTGTCTGCTCACCTGTCTGTCTGTGTGTCTGTCTGTCTGTTTGTAACCAGGTGCAGGTCTAAAGGAGGTTCTTAAGGGTTCTGGTCTCTCAGCCAGCTCTTTGTGGACTCAGCTCTCAGTAAACTGTGTAACGGGTCACTGTAGGAGGACACAGAAAGCTGCTCTCTGATTGGCTGTTGGAGCAGGGTCACATGGGTTCAGTTCCAGAGCAAGCTGCAATCGATCGAGTTCATAAGTCTATCTTAGAGTGATGAAACTGCCTGTCTGTCTGACCGCCTGTCTGCCTGTGCCCATCAACCTGTCTGTCTCTCTGTCTCTCTGACAGGCCTGGTGTCTAGCTGTAAGTCCAGCCTGTCGTACCTCGTCAGTCGTCCTGAAGGAGGTAATGTCGCTGTCATCGCGGTCGGTGGAGCTCCAGAGGCTCTGGACGCTCGACCAGGTGCTCTGACTCTACAGGTACATTTTTATTAATACACAGAGACAGACAGAGACACACACACACACACAGACAATTAGACAGACAGACAGACACACAGACACACAGACAGACAGACAGACAGTTAGACACACAGACAGGCAGACAGACAGACACACAGTTAGACACACAGACAGACAGACACACAGACAGACAGACAGACACACAGACAGACAGACAGTTAGACACACAGACAGACAGTGTTGTAATAAAATGGGGAGAAAGGTTTCCTCTGTGAAATGTTGAAACGTCTTCTGTGTGGAAACATGCAGCCGTCAATTTCAGCACTTTGAACTCAGTCCTAACCAATCAGCATCCTCCATGTCTGTGAAGTGAAGCCACCGCATATTTTCAGCTTCAAACCGACGCTTCATGAACTGAACTTTGTGTGATGTCACTCAGTCCATTCTTCATACTGTCATTGTCCTGACGTCAGGGTTTAGTTCAGACCTTCAGTTTGATCTTCACTCAGTTTCAACTGGTTACAGCTCATTAACTTGTTGCTTTTAAGCGGCTGTGTGGCACGTGGTCGACTTCTATGACCTTCAAGATTCAGTTAGCTTAGCATAACAGGTAGCATCATGAACTGAATGATGAACAGCTTCTGAACGTCTGTTTGTTTCTCCTCCAGGTCAGAAACAGGAAGGGCTTCATCAAACTGGCTCTCAAACACGGGTGGGTGGAGTTAATGAGGGGGCAGGGCTTATGAGGGGTGGGGCTACAAACAGTACACTGACTGTGTGTGTGTGTGTGTGTGTGTGTGTGTGTGTGTGTGCAGAGCTCAGCTGGTTCCTGTCTTTTCTTTTGGAGAAAACGAGTTGTTTGATCAGATGGAGAATCCCACCGGCTCTCCTCTGAGGAAGCTGCAGGTATGACCGCCCTCGCCACCTTCACTTGTTTCACAAACCATCAAACTTGTAGAAGAAGAAGGTGTGAGGTGTTTTCAGTCAGCTGGTTTCTTCGTTAATTACTGAATCAATGAAATGAGTCACCAAACCAGAGCGACACACATCTGCAGGTAAAGAGTCTAATAGGTGAGTTTACAGTCTGACAGCTGAGTTTACTGTCTGACAGGTGAGTTTACAGTCTGACAGGTGAGTTTACAGTCTGACAGGTGAGTTTACAGTCTGACAGGTGAGTTTACAGTCTGACAGGTGAGTTTACTGTCTGACAGGTGAGTTGACAGGTGAGTTTACAGTCTGACAGGTGAGTTTACAGTCTGAGAGGTGAGTTTACAGTCTGACAGGTGAGTTTACAGTCTGACAGGTGAGTTGACAGGTGAGTTTACAGTCTGACAGGTGAGTTTAGCTAACATAAGCTGTGAACCATATTTACTATATACTTGTTCTTCTTCTGTGTATCTCTTCTGCTTCTTTTGACCTTGATGATGACTGCTGATGTGATGCTAAGCTAAGCTAGTATGGTGTGATGTCATTATATGTGTCCACAGAACCGGCTGCAGAGCATCATGGGAGTAGCAATGCCTTTGTTTCACGCTAGAGGAGTTTTCCAGTACAGCTTTGGACTGATGCCCTACAGGAAGCCCATTCACACCGTCGGTATGACTACAACGTTAACTTGAAGTTCTTATAGCGTTAATATAATGTTAACCCAGAATCAGAGGAGTAGATAATGTGTTTGAAGAGATTTGTGGTGTCAGCAGCAGCTAGTATCTGAGCTAACCTCCCCTCCACTCTCTCTCTGTTTTCAGTAGGGAAGCCTATCTCGGTCGTCCAGACTCCGAGTCCCAGCAGTGAAGACATCGAGTGTCTTCATAAACTTTACCTGCAGAGCCTGACTGAGCTGTTCGAGCAGCACAAACAAACCTACGGCCTCACCGAAGACCAGCACCTCACCTTCATATGAGCTATTTATAACCTGACTATGTTTATAACTTGCTTTCGACCTTTGTATGAACCCAGCACCTTCATACGACCTGTTTATAACCTGCCTTTGACCTTTGTATGAACCCAGCACCTTCATACGACCTGTTTATAACCTGCCTTTGACCTTTGTATGAACCCAGCACCTTCATACGACCTGTTTATAACCTGCCTTTGACCTTAATATGACCTTTATATATAATAATGTATATAACACTGCACACAAAACACCAAATCTTGCAATGAAGAATGCTAACAATGTTAGCAGGATCCATTGGTTTGACTGAAGAATGCTAACACTGAGTTTAAAGCCCATTGTATTGTCTGAGGAATGCTAACAGTGCTAGCAGGGTCTATACATTTATATGGTGCGTCGAACAATTTAAAAATTAGTGTTTGTTCTGGTTCTGTGTCATAAAGTGACATCACATGATGACAATGATGTAACAGATGATTGACAGGTGGGTCATGCAGGGTGTGACATCACAGTGACATTAAAAGATCCAGAGGAGATGATGCAGTCTGATTGTGTGGTATGTTCATTCATCATTCAGCTGTTGGTGTTTATATCACACACACGAGTCTAAGACTGTTTCACAATCACACTGAATTGATTTGAACCAAAACATTCTGCAGGAACAGTTTTTACTGTCTAGGCCCTGATGGAGGCCCTGATGGAGGCCCTGATGGAGGCCCTGATGGAGCGAACCCTGAAAGACTCGACGGACTGAACCCTAAAAGACTCGAAGAACTGAACCGTGAAAGACTCGAAGAACTGAACCGTGAAAGACTCGATGGACTGAACCCTGAAAGACTCGATGAGAGAGCTGAGATAACGATGATGAAGAGTGAGGTCAGCGTTGAAGTGATGAGTCGTGATGAGTCATAATGGATCAGGTGTGATGTAAACACCTGGTTCAGGTGAACTGACCTCAGCTGTCACTGCAGACTTCATTAATAAAGTTTCACTAAATGTTCTGACTGAATTTCATCAAACTATTCACATGAACAGTAGCTCACAACACGCATGCGCCTCCCGGTCCGACACTCACGTGCACGCGCACGGTGCTGGTTCACGCGCACGTCTCGTCTCTTTCACTGAACTTCAGACAGAGATGGATGATCCGGATCAGACCCGTGAGACCCGGACGTGATGATGATGAAGAAGGTGTTTACTGCTCGTTCATTGGCTGCTGTGTAGAGACACGCGCTGTATACTGAGAGGAGGATGGAGAGAGAAGGGGAGCTTGTTTTTGTTTAGAGGAGGAGAAGAAGAAGGAGGAGGAGGAGGAGGAGAAGGAGGAGGAGGAGAAGAAGAGTAAACTTCCCGTTGCACTTTGTCTCTTTGTTGGACTGAAACATTAAATCGTAGAAGAAGTCGGAGGAGTTCCTGTTGAAACTTTTCTCTCTGTAAACTCTGCGCGCGCTCCCGCCGCCTGCGGCTGTACCGCGCATGCTCAGTGTACAGCTGGTTTTGTTTTTTTCTCTTCCTGTATAATGGATCGATTGTGTCACCGGGTCTGGCGGTGACGTCACCGGAGTGAGGGAGGCGCGCGGCCGCTCATCCAGATTAAGAACCAGGAGTGGCGGGAGCGCGCACGAGTGCATGAACGTGAGTGTTTGTTTACAACGATGACGTCAGAGTGTTTGATTTATGGAGGTCATGCTGTTATTCTGAATATGTGCACGCTGACAGACGATACGTTCATTTATAGGTACGATCAAATTATATTCAAGTTTAACAGACTGTGAACGTACGACCTCCTTCATCTGTATAGATTATATAAACACAGTTTATCTGTATAGATTATATAAACAGTTTATCTGTATAGATTATATAAACACAGTTTATCTTTATAGATTATATAAACAGTTTATCTGTATAGATTATATAAACACAGTTTATCTGTACAGATTATATAAACACAGTTTATCTGTATAGATTATATAACATACAGACAGAAGGTCTGAATGTAAAAACCAGATTTAATGTGTCATGTTGACATTTAAGGAGCAGTGAAGACGAACACTTCAAACATGATTCATAAAGTTTCAGACATGAACGATGACATCATGGCGGTCAGTGTTCATCTGTGATGTCACTTCCTGTCACCTCTCTGCTTCTGATGACAGACTTGTGTTAAATAAATCTGAATTAAATCTGTTTGTACGAATGCAGAGGATCAGCACACAAACACAAAACTGATTGTTCAAGCTCTCTGGACAGGAAGTGAAGTGCTGTCGTCATCCTCTAGCAGCCAATCAGCATGCAGACATTTCATTAAACGGTCCAATCAAATGAGCTCATGTGGCTCTCACACACACTTCATGCTGAGAAGCGAAAAATGTGAATCTGTGAGGAAACAGCAGCTGTTTAAAAAAACACACAGACTGACTGACTGACTGACTGTGTGGTTTCAAACTTTCAACAGTTGAGATCATGCAGAACCTGAACTGAACACACACACACACACACACACACACACACACGTTAATCCAGGTTGTGTAAGAAGCAGCCGACTGAGGCAACCAGCAACAGAACAGAGTGAGTCAGAGGAAACAGGAAACACAGAAGAAGAAAGTGAGTTTGAGACGAAAGCTGCAGGGCGAGAGACACTGACCACTACAAGGAGAGAGAGACAGAGAGACAGACAGGATGTGTGGTGAGACAGTTCAACTTTATACTGTGTTAAACTTGTAAGTCTGCAGTCTGCGTGTGTTTGTTGTTCATTATGAGGACATGCAGCTGATCCACTGTGAGGACTCGTCTCCTGTTTGGGGACATGCAGCTGATCCTTCAACCTTCAGGGTTCAGAGAGGTGACTGGTTAAGGTCAGGTGGTTACAGCAGAAATACTTTAAATGATTCTGTTAGTTCACAGTAAGAACGTCTTGTTTTCATTTCACCTGCTGACCTCGTCCATGTCCCATAAAAGTCTCTTCCTGTTAGGGCTGCTGATGGTACCTGTATCTTTAGGACATGTCATGATACAACATGTAGACCATGATGCATCACTGCAGATTAAATTATCCAACATGAAGACGTTAACATGAGCTGAAACATGTTCAGCAGGAAGATGAATCCAAAACCACTGAGGGAACATTTCACTTAAGTTCACTTTGTTATTATATTTTATAGAACTTCAGGGTCAGAACTCAGAATCTCCTCGTCACAGCTGAACTACACCGACGTATTACCGGCCCAGCCGTCCTCATTAAGGACGGAGGGTCACCTGAGTGTAGTGATAACGAAAACTATGATTATAAATGTGACTCATGATAATAATAATGATAACGTCATCAGGACCACGGCAGCAGGCTCGACCAATCACTGATCTCGGTGTGGCCACGATCCAGAACTGAAACATCGCTTTGTTTGTTTGTGTTTCAGTGAGTGTGTAGTCTGTGTGTGTGTGTGTGTGTGCGTGCGTGCGTGTGTGCGTGCGTGCGTGTGCGTGCGTGCGTGTGTGTGCGTGTGTGTGCGTGTGTGTGTGTGTGTGTAACGATGAGCGGTGGTAAAAAGAGGAGTGGCTTCCAGATCACCAGCGTGACCTCAGACTTCAACCTTCAAACTCCAGCTGGCCAATCAGCTCCCAGCGTGGTCCTGCCGGTCCTCCAATCAGCAGCCTCCTCCTGCGGGACGCTGCAGGGAAGCTCCTCCCAGCCGACCACACCCTCTCTGAAGAGGAAATACATCTCCCATGATGCCTCGGGGCAGGGGGCGGGGTGTTCTTCCAGGTTCAGGGTGGTGCGGTTGGCTGTGGGCGGGGCTGGCAGTGGTGGGCGGGGCGAGCCGTATCACCGCGGGCGATGGACGTGCACGGACTTCATGGAGCGACAGGAAGTGGCGGGGTTCAGGCGAGTGATGGACACAATGAGACACGCCCACTCACTGGAGTCCCTGGAGATGATTGGCCGGGACATAGAGAGAGGCGGAGTCCACTCCCAGGACACCGCCCACCTGTTGGCTCAGCCAATCAGAGGGAGGCAGGGGGCGGGTCTTGTACTGCACAGCGGACCGCCCTCCCCGACACACCAAGAGCCAATCAACATCCGGCTCCTGGACTGCAATGAACCAATGGGAGTACAGGGATTTGACTCCACCCCACCACCTCCTTCGCCCCGCCCACGAAATGTGCCTCCTCCTCTGCGATTGGACGTGGACGCCGCAGGACGGGTACACACACCTTTCTATTGGACGAAGTGACTCAGCGACTTTAACACATTCACAGCCACTCACCTGTCTGTCTCTCTGTCAGTCTGTCCTCAGGCTGTCTCACTCTCAGCCCAGCTCCCCCCCTGCTGGACCGTACCATCCTACTCTGACCCCCATTCAGACTCCAGCAGCCTTCAGTCTGGACCAAACCATCTTCAACCTGCCGGGGGAGCCCAGGTAGTCTTTCTTCTTCATCTCTGAACTGTAACCGTGCAGAGTGTTAGCTCCATCAGCTGACCTCCACAATATAAATATAAATCATACGTACAGCTTACATTTGTATATTGAGGTATTCACTCAACCTCTTCAGCTCCAGTTTCCTCTGTCAGCATTTTCTCAACACCGGTGTTGCTGTTTGTTTTTATTTTAGTGACATAAAAAACTTTTTTTTTCTGATCTGCAGCGTTTCACAGCGTGCGGTTGGCTGAAGTTTAGATGTTCTGTGGCTCGTATCTGAATATATATAAAATATTCTGAATGTGGTGAACACTGAAACTCATCGTCAGGTTAAAGAAGATTTTTTCACATTTAAAGCACCAGAAATATCAAACTATCCCTTTAAGGTCCGATCGTACTGGTACAGACTACAATCAGGGGACCACAGACACGTCACAAGGTCTCTGGAAGTGGAAGAGGTCAGTGTTTTTGTCACGGGGGGGGGGAATCGAACCAACGACACCAATGACAATGAACAACCTGCCGAGACACTCAGTGGTGACTCAGGACCACCAGAACCACTTCAGATCTGAGCGGGTCTACAGGTTCAGTGTTAATGCTACTGAAGCTAACACCAGTGTGACACACAGCTGACCTCCATACCACACACACACACACACACACACACACACACACACACACACACAGTAACATGCGCACACACACACAGACACACACACACACACACACACAGTAACAGGCACACACACACACACACACACACCATAAGTCTATTTTCACTGCTCTGACAATCAGCTGACACTGCTGTGTGTGTGTGTGTGTGTGTGTGTGTGTGTGTGCATGTTACTGTGTGTGTGTGTGTGTGTGTGTGTGTGTGTGTGTGTGTGTGTGTTGGTTGGACGAACAGAGGACCTATTCATTCATGGTGGGTCAGCAGGACGTCTGAGTGTTTTTCATATTAAATTTGCTGCTCTCTGATTGGCTCCAGACTCTGATGATGTCATAAATGCAGCAGATGCTACCCACATGGTTAAACGTTTAAACGTTCTCTCTGTAACGTTCGGAGAACATTGTTAACAGCGACACCTTTGGTCGTTCAGTGAACTACAGTCAGGTTTCCATTGCTCTCATCATCGTTACATAACGTTAACGTAACGTTACTGTCTGTCATGTTCCTGTATTTTATCTGGACCGTTAGCTTCATGATGCTAACTAGCTCACCTTTTACAAATCACCCATCAGCCAACACCACGAAGCGACCAACAGCAGTGCCACACCACAGCGGAGCCACAGCCAGCTGGCTAACCGCTTAGCTTAGCTTCATTTACAGTAAGCGTGTTAGCTCCTGCCTCCATCGCTCTCGTTAGTTCCACCTTTGCTTTGTTACATCATTTATTGTTAGCTAACATCAACACGTTTGTCTCCAGACATGAGTTAGTATCTTGGATCGTGTTAGCTGAAAGCTAACATAACATATACACTCATAGTGTTTTGTTGCTGCATGTATCCGACCATCTCGCAACGGCAGCCGACAGAGTAACCTAAAAACAACAAGACAGACAGTTTACAGCCAGATCAGCCCTGAGAGTCTGGACGACGTTACACACACAACACAGGATGCTGATATGTTAGCCAGCAAGCTAATGTTAGCCAGCAAGCTAATGTTAGCCAGCAAGCTAATGTTAGCCAGCTAAAACCACAACATGACAATATATGTGACACGCTTTGCAGTAATGTTGGCTTTGACTTTGGACTCTGTGTTGTAGTGGCTGTCAGGCATTTGTTGACGTTAGCTGACTTCATTGCTAAGCTAACGTTAGACTCGTGTTGCTTACTGTTGGAGACACTCGGAGCTTAAACGTCATGACGAGTCTTTTAAATCAGTCACAGGATGTTAGAGACAACGACAGAGTTACAACCTGTTCACATGTTAGAGACTCAGACTGAACATGAAGACGTACGGCAGCTTTAAGAAACATGTTTGAAGTGTTTAACTCTTTACACTGACGACAGTCACTGCACATTCATTATCATACTAAAGCTCAGCTGACCTTTGTTTATGTTTTTAAACGTGTGTTTGTGTGGACGAATGAATGAAGCTCTGTGTTCTGACTCACTCTGAGTGGGCGGGAGGAGAATTCCACTGCAGGGTTTCTATTGGCTGTGACAGTGAGTGGGCTGGAGCTGGAATGAGACAGCAGCCAATCAGAGAGCAGTGAGTGAGTGTGTGTGGGACAGAGAGAGAGAGAGCGAGAGAGAGGACTGATGTCTCTCACTCGATTAGAGTTTTAGACTGAAGGTAACATCTGGACAGCTGCTTCTGATTGGACGACACTCTCAGGGGTCTTAATTGAGGACCTGTGAGCCAATCACAGACAGTCTGGATGGACTTATTTCGTCCCCAAACACTGGACCTTCACGAGGGACAACGATGAGTGTGGACTAAGTGGACATTAACGAGGGACATTTTGGACCTTAATCAGGGACGGAGGACTGAGTGGATTGAGGTGATTGGACAGTCTGTGAATCATCTCCTGATTGATTTGATGATTGATCCCGGCTGTGATTGGTCAACAGTTTCCTGCACTCTGAAGCTGAGCTCTGATTGGACGGTCATGTTTGATGGTGGGCTGTGATTGGTTGGAGATGTTTGGTAGTGTAAAGAAAATGATCTCAGGGCGACAGCAGCCGTCCTCTCCCCTGTGTGACCCCGCCCCCTGTCCTCGTCCTCAGCGGCGTCCTCCGTCGACTCCACCCCTCCCGCTCAGGACTCTGCAGCTTGTTGCTAAGCAACCAGAGAAACCTGTTGTGTTACGGGATCGTAGAAAGGTCAAAGGTCACGTGTTGGGTGTAAGGGAGTCCTGGCCGGGTGCTGGGCTGATGAGCTCTGAACCCAAACCCAGGATGAAGTCACTAACCCCGCCCTCCTGGGGTCAACCAATCATTGAGGCCCGGCCCAGAACTACCAACCAACAACAACCTCACATGACCCTGCCAGCCCCGCCCCCAGCCCTGTCCCAGAATCCACTGCTCCCCGCTGCCCCTCGCCCTCATTGGTCAGTCCCTCTTAGAGCTCCACACAGTGGGCGGGGCTCCGAAGCCACCATGATGTCACTGCTGCTCTTCTGCCACAGGTAACGAGTCTGTGGACAAGTCTGTGGACGAGTCTAATGACAAGGATGAGTCTATGGACAAGTCTGTGGACAAGTCTGTGGACGAGTCTGTGGACAAGTCTAATGACAAGGATGAGTCTGTGGACGAGTCTAATGACAAGGATGAGTCTGTGGACGTGGATTAGTTTGGATGAGTCAGTTGGTGTCTTAAACATTCGTCGTGTTTCCATCAACATGACTCATTTTCATCTCACCATGTCTGTCTCTCACTGTCTGTCTCTCAGCTGTCTGTCTCTCACCTGTCTGTCTCTCACCTGCCTGTCTCTCACCTGCCTGTCTCTCACCATGTCGGTCTCACAGCTGTCTGTCTCTCACTGTCTGCCTCTCACCTGTCTGTCTCTCACCATGTCTGTCTCTCACCTGCCTGTCTCTCACCATGTCTGTCTCTCACCATGTCTGTCTCTCACCTGTCTGTCTCTCACCTGTCTGCCTCTCACCATGTCTGTCTCTCACCTTTCTGTCTCTCACATGTCTGCCTCTCACCATGTCTGTCTCTCACCTGTCTGCCTCTCAGCTGTCTGCCTCTCACCATGTCTGTCTCTCACCTGTCTGCCTCTCAGCTGTCTGCCTCTCACCATGTCTGTCTCTCACCTGTCTGCCTCTCAGCTGTCTGTCTCTCACCATGTCTGTCTCTCACCTTTCTGTCTCTCACCTGTCTGCCTCTCAGCTGTCTGCCTCTCACCTCTCTGCCTCTGACATGTCTGTCTCTCACCTTTCTGTCTCTCACCTGTCTGCCTCTCAGCTGTCTGCCTCTCGCCTGTCTGCGTCTCACCCGTCTGTCTCTGACCTGCCTGCCTCTCACCTGTCTGCCTCTCACCCATCTGTCTCTCACCTGTCTGTCTCTGTGTCTTACAGTAGTTCCAGTAACAGTCTGATCGCCATCGACAACAAAATCGAACAGGCCATGGTGAGTTTAATTTCTAGTGTGATTCTTGTGTAGTTTATACTGTGATTCTACTGTAGTTTATACTGTGATTCTACTGTAGTTTTTACTGTGATTCTACTGTAGTTTTTACTGTGATTCTACTGTAGTTTTTACTGTGATTCTACTGTAGTTTTTACTGTGATTCTTGTGTAGTTTATACTGTGATTCTACTGTAGTTTTTACTGTGATTCTTGTGTAGTTTATACTGTGATTCTACTGTAGTTTTTACTGTGATTCTTGTGTAGTTTATACTGTGATTCTACTGTAGTTTTTACTGTGATTCTACTGTAGTTTTTACTGTGATTCTTGTGTAGTTTATACTGTGATTCTACTGTAGTTTTTACTGTGATTCTTGTGTAGTTTATACTGTGATTCTACTGTAGTTTTTACTGTGATTCTTGTGTAGTTTATACTGTGATTCTACTGTAGTTTTTACTGTGATTCTACTGTAGTTTTTACTGTGATTCTACTGTAGCTTTTACTGTGATTCTACTGTAGTTTTTACTGTTGGTTACTGTAGTTTATGGAATATAAAGACTATACAGACTCAACAGTTCACAATTCCTTTAAGAGGCAGAAACATTGACCTGGATCATGAAAATTAAATTATTTGTGCTGCAACTGCGCCCTCTGCTGGCTGAATCAGAGCGGAACATCTGCACTGACCTGTGTGTGTGTGTGTGTGTGTGTGTGTGTGTGTGTGTGTGTGTGTGTGTGTGTGTGTGTGTGTGTGTGTGTGTGTGTGTGTGTGTGTGTGTGTATGTGTGTGTGTGTGTGTGTGTGTGTGTGTATGTGTGTGTGTAGGACCTGGTGAAGAGTCACCTGATGCTGGCGGTCAGAGAGGAGGTGGAGCTTCTGAAGGAGCAAATCAGAGAACTGCAAGAGAAGAACCAACAGCTGGAGAGAGAGAACCACATCCTGAGAACACTGACACACAACACACACACAACATAACACACACAATTCACACACACTCCTCACCTGACAGTGCCGTCGGGGTAACGAGTTTAACAGGCTGATCCTCAGACTGATGAGGACTCTTGTAACCATGACAACAGGACTGTTTGTGTCATGATGAAGATGATGATGAAGAGTAGAGTCTAATAAATTAATAAAGTCTAATGACAGAACAGATGTGTGTGTGTGTGTGTGTGTGTGTGTGTGTTTATATACAGAACAGTCCAGATGTCCTCTGGTCTGATGTCCATTCATGTGTGTGTTGTTGTCATTCAGACCATGAAGGAGATTCACAGTGTGAACACTTCATCTCTGTCTGCTGTTCCTCTCTGACCTGTGATGAAGTTCTCTGCAGAGCTAACTCATGAGACTCTGATCAGTGTTTGATGCTGTCGTCTCTTCACTGAGCTGAACTCTCTTTCATAATCTGGATTACTACACTCTGAATATTCACAGACTAGACAAGGCTCACTGTTGATTATAGTAGTATTATTATTCTTACACACACACACACACACGCACACACACGCACACACACACACACACACACACACACGCACACACACACACTCACAGGTTCAGGGTCCTGTAGTACTCTGGTCTCCGCTGTGTGGCGCTGTCCTGTAACCGCTAACCTCTGCAGACCGTTTTGAGCCTCTGCGGACTCCGTACTTCAACCGGAAGTTTAACAGGAAGTCTTGTTCGAAGGTTTTTCGCGCGAGCGGGTTGTTTACAGCGTTTCATCTTTAATACGTCATAAAGCAGTGACCCGGTTCATCGGTCGGTCCGGACCGTGCACATGGACTCTCTGCAGCTGCTCCTGGACCGGTTCAAACCCAGCGGGGAGGCCGTAAGTACAGCCCCGAACCTCCGCCTGGAAATCAGGTCAACACACCGACACAGCACCGACACAGCACCGACACAGACGGCCCGATGTTTACGTCTGCTTACGTCACATCCACCGAGCACGTTTAATAAGTCCAGTTAGAACCAGAACCAGTTTACTGTTGGAATGTTCAGGTGAACGTTCAGGTGAATGTTCAGGTGAATGTTCAGGTGAATGTTCAGGTGATACCCCTGACACTGTGTATGAGCCATTTTAACATGTGCACAAATGTTCGGTCAGCAGGTGGCACTATGGTGTAAATGTCTACAGGTAGGACAGGTACAGCGAGACACAGGTGTGCTGACAGAAGGACAGAACTAGGGTGCGGTCCAATAGTCAGATTTGCTCAGAAACCTTCCTCACTGAGTGAAATGACCCGGAAGTATTAACGTGTCCGTCATGATGTGACCTGTTTGAATCCTCAAACTGTTAAGGAAAGGAGCTTCAATGCTTCCTTTATTATCTCCTTTAGCATACACCGGAGCATCCTTTAGGAAAGGAAAGGAGGTGATGCCGCCCCACAATTCCTTGCGGCAGCGACAAAAAATCTGCGCACCGTTCAGTCATTCACAACCAGAAACCATCAGTGTGTTTAAACATTGTGATGCAGCCTGCAGCAGAGAGCGTGTGAATATGAACATACGTGTTGACGTGATGTCAAACTTTGATCATGAAGTGTGTTCTGTTGTTGACTGTGGAGCTGCGTTCACACACAGAGTACAAACTGTTTGTAACTGTGACATCCAGCGTCCTGCAGATCATCATGAAGTTACCGTTGCTGATTAATCATATATCTTTGCCATAACTTGCTAATATGTTTCTATATGAGTGGACAGGAGGGTGAGCGACCATACCAGCTAACAAACACTTCATCTGACTTCTGTGACAGGTGGACAATATTCATTTATTATTTGAACTCTGACGTTGATGATGAAGTCACATTTTTCACCGGGTTGTCCACGTTTATATTTCCTGCATGAAACAACACGGTCAGAGCGCACGGGGAGTATCTAGGAAGTATCTCAGATGAGCGTTTTGTAGTCCATCTTCTGGACTTTGTAGTTTTACCACAGGTCACGTCAATAACATTCACCGTCACTTCATGATGTAGTCTAAGTGTAAGAGCAGTCGTCTTCTCCTAACTCCTTATCACCTCTCCTTCACATCTTTCCTAGACCACATCTACCTGACGTACGTCCTCTCTGACGTCTACCTGACGTACGTCCTGTAACGTCTACCTGACGTACGTCCTCTCTGACGTCTACCTGATGTACGTCCTCTCTGACGTCTACCTGACGTACGTCCTGTAACGTCTACCTGACGTACGTCCTCTCTGATGTCTACCTGACATACGTCCTCTCTGACATCTACCTGACGTACGTCCTGTAACGTCTACCTGACGTACGTCCTCTCTGACGTCTACCTGATGTACGTCCTCTCTGACGTCTACCTGACGTACGTCCTGTAACGTCTACCTGACGTACGTCCTCTCTGACGTCTACCTGACGTACGTCCTCTCTGACATCTACCTGACGTACGTCCTCTCTGACATCTACCTGACGTACGTCCACATTGACATCTACCTGACGTACGTCCTCTCTGACGTCTACCTGACGTACGTCCTCTCTGACGTCTACCTGATGTACGTCCACATTGACGTCTACCTGACGTACGTCCTCTCTGACGTCTACCTGACGTACGTCCACATTGACGTCTACCTGACGTACGTCCTCTCTGACGTCTACCTGACGTACGTCCACATTGACGTCTACCTGACGTACGTCCTCTCTGACATCTACCTGACGTACGTCCTCTCTGACGTCTACCTGACGTACGTCCACATTGACGTCTACCTGACGTACGTCCTCTCTGACGTCTACCTGACGTACGTCCTCTCTGACGTCTACCTGATGTACGTCCTCTCTGACGTCTACCTGACGTACGTCCTGTAACGTCTACCTGACGTACGTCCTCTCTGATGTCTACCTGACATACGTCCTCTCTGACATCTACCTGACGTACGTCCTGTAACATCTACCTGATGTACGTCCTCTCTGACGTCTACCTGACATACGTCCTCTCTGACATCTACCTGACGTACGTCCTGTAACGTCTACCTGACGTACGTCCACATTGACATCTACCTGACGTACGTCCTCTCTGACGTCTACCTGACGTACGTCCTCTCTGACGTCTACCTGACGTACGTCCACATTGACGTCTACCTGACGTACGTCCTCTCTGACGTCTACCTGACGTACGTCCTCTCTGACGTCTACCTGACGTACGTCCTCTCTGACGTCTACCTGACGTACGTCCTCTCTGACGTCTACCTGACGTACGTCCACATTGACATCTACCTGACGTACGTCCTCTCTGACGTCTACCTGACGTACGTCCTGTAACGTCTACCTGACGTACGTCCACATTGACATCTACCTGACGTACGTCCTCTCTGACGTCTACCTGACGTACGTCCACATTGACGTCTACCTGACGTACGTCCTCTCTGACGTCTACCTGACGTACGTCCTCTCTGACGTCTACCTGACGTACGTCCTCTCTGACGTCTACCTGACGTACGTCCTCTCTGACGTCTACCTGACGTACGTCCTCTCTAACGTCTACCTGACGTATGTCCGGTTCCTCCTGCAGGAGTCCGTCTGGTTAAAGGACATTTTCAGCTTCATCACACAACACCTTTGTCCTGTGGTCTCTGGCTCTGCCCCTCCTGCTGCTGATGACTTCATGACAGGTCAGTCAGCCAATCAGCTTCTAGACTGTTGTGACGAAAATGATGGAGGTGTGTGTGTTGATGTTTCAGGTGGAGGTGTGTGTGTTGATGTTTCAGGTGGAGGTGTGTGTGTTGATGTTTCAGGTGGAGGTGTGTGTTGATGTTTCAGGTGGAGGCGTGTGTTGATGTTTCAGGTGGAGGTGTGTGTGTTGATGTTTCAGGTGGAGGTGTGTGTGTTGATGTTTCAGGTGGAGGTGTGTGTGTTGATGTTTCAGGTGGAGGTGTGTGTGTTGATGTTTCAGGTGGAGGTGTGTGTTGATGTTTCAGGTGGAGGTGTGTGTGTTGATGTTTCAGGTGGAGGCGTGTGTTCATTTTTCAGGTGGAGGTGTGTGTTCCCATGAGCTGAGTGTGTGTGTGGTGAAGAGGATCCAGGAGAAGGTGTGTGTCACACACACTTTACCTGTCAGCTACAGGTATGACGATGACATCACTCTCATGAATATTAATTAGGACAGGTGTGTGTGTTTGTTAGCTTCATGTGTTGTTACTTTGACCTCTGACCCTTCCTGACTCCGCCTCCAGGCTGGTGTCTGTCTCAGAGCTGACCTCACGGCAGCACCTGGCCTGTGTCAGCAACCTGTCCTGGAGCACCAATCAGCAGCGAGCATGGGCGAAGGAGGCGGAGCTATCTCTGCCGGGTTACCGTGCTCTGCCGCGGGTCAACCTGCTCCTAATTGGCTGTCTGAGAGAGGGGCGGGATGGAGAGTGGAGGCTGAGGGACGCCAGCGGCAGCGTCAGGTGTGAGGTAAGCATGATGCATTCAGGGTGTGACACCTGCAGTGTGATGCATTCAGGGTGTGACACCTGCAGCGTGATGCGTTCAGTGTCTGACACCTGCAGCGTGATGCGTTCAGGGTCTGACACCTGCAGCGTGATGCGTTCAGGGTCTGACACCTGCATTGTGATGTGTTCAGTGTCTGACACCTGCAGTGTGATGCATTCAGGGTGTGACACCTGCATCGTGATGCGTTCAGTGTCTGACACCTGCAGCGTGATGCGTTCAGGGTCTGACACCTGCATTGTGATGTGTTCAAGGTTAGAAATCAAACCTTTTATTGTTTTTAGTTTAAAAATAATCTGTCTGTCTGTCTCCAGTGCCTGTCTCCCTCTCCTCAGTGGCAGAATCGTCCTGTCTTCCTCCCTCACTGGAACTACATCCCCCACAATGCCCCGGGGCAGGAACAGGAAGCCGGAGGCTACGTGGAGCTGATTGGTTCTCCTGCTCTGCTGTGTCCTGGTCCTGAGTCGGGATTGGCTGACAGTCCTGGAGGAGGGGCGGGGCTTAGTAGAGCAGTCGGCGTGAGAGAGGCTGCTGGTTTACTGCTCAACAGGTGAGTCACATGACTTCAGGTGTGTCAGAACCTGTCTGTCTGACTGCCTGTCTGTCTCTCAGGACTCATGGACAGCGTGTGTCTGCCTGTCTGACTGCCTGTCTGTCTCTTAGGACTCGTGGACAGCGTGTGTCTGTCTGTGGACTTGTGGGTTCAGTGTGCCCTCTGCTGGTCGTGTCAGGAACAACGTTCTTCTGCTTCTCGCTGACTGACGGCTCTCACAGGTTACCTGTGCTCGTCAAGGTAACACTCTCTATGTGATGTCACTTCCTGCTTCATCCTCCAATCAGAAACATGAAAATTCAAAGTAAAGACAAAGAGGACGAACATGATCGATAGTGATAGTCACCCTGTCTGTCTCTCCACCTGTCTCTCTCCACAGGACAGCAGCAGGTTGTGGTGGTCTCAGTGTGTGTGTGTTGGTCAGAGTGTGTGTGTGACGGCGTTGCGTGTGTGTGTTCTGCGAGGCTGGAGAGGAAACAACATCCTGTGTGTGACCGAGCGCTCTGAAATACACACCGACTACACACACACTGACTCGCAGTCGGACACGCCCACACCACTGATGATGTCACACGTTGATGAGGGCGAGTGTGAGGAGGCGGAGCCTGAGCGAGACACTGTCCAGTCGGCTGTTAGGATGAAACGCTCCCGAGTCATCAGTTACCAGGTAATACAGAGAACACTGAGCTCTGATTGGCCGTAAGAATGCTACCCGATAAAGTTACCTGTGTGGTAAGCCCCCCCCCTTCTCCTCTGATAGGGCACTGTGACTGAGGTGGTGAGCGAGGGGGCGGGGCTGTACGTGATGGACAGGAATGTGGGACTGTGCCTGGCCTATCAGCCAACTCTGAGGAGGACACTGAGAGCAGGAGACTCTGTGGAGGTGAGTCACACAGTTAGAGGTGAGTCTTCACAGGTGGAGGTGAGTCTTCACAGGTGGAGGTGAGTCTTCACAGGTAGAGGTGAGTCTTCACAGGTAGAGGTGAGTCACACAGGTGGAGGTGAGTCTCCACAGGTGGGATTGAGTCTCCACAGGTGGAGGTGAGTCTTCACAGGTGGAGGTGAGTCTTCACAGGTGGAGGTGAGTCACACTAACAGTTGTATTGACTCTTCTCCCTGCAGCTCCATCATGTCCACTTCCTGTACCGTCCCTGTCCTGACTTTCCTCCCAGCATGCTCTGCACCTGTCTGCGCTCCAGCATCAGGGTCACCGCCTTCAGCAGGGTGGAGCGGACATCACCTGACTCCAGCTGCCCCGGTGATGGAGCGTTACCACGGTTACTGCTGGAGAAGAACTTGAGTGTGTCTGAGTACCTGTGGACCTGTCACCTGAGCTCACAGCTCGCCAACAGGTGAGGAACAGTTACAGTACATACGGAAAGTATTCACAGCGCTTCACTTTTTCCACATTTTGTTATGTTACAGCCTTTTTCCAAAATGGATTAAATTATTTTTTTCCTCAAAGTTCTACACATAATACTCCATAATGACAACTTAAAAGTTTGTTTGAGATTTTTGCAAATTTATTAAAAATAAAGCTCAAAATTGAGCTCAGGTGCTTCCTGTTTCCACTGAACATCCTTGAGATGTTTCTACATCTTAATTAGAGTCCACCTGTGGTAAATTCAGTTGATTGGACATGATTTGGAAAGGCACACCTGTCTATATAAGGTCCCACAGTTAACAGTGCAGACCACAAAACAGTATGAAGCTGCTTTAAAGGTCCCAATGAGCACCGTGGCCTCCATCACCAACCACCAGGACTCTTCCTAGAGCTGGCCGTCCCTCTAAACTGAGTGATTGTTAGGGAGGTGACCAATAACCCGATGGTCACGCTGACAGAGCTCCAGGGTTCCTCTGTGGAGAGAGGAGAACCTTCCAGAAGGACGACCATCACTGCAGCACTCCGCCAATCAGGCCTGTATGGTACAGTGGCCAGACGGAAGCCACTTCTTAGTAAAAGGCACCTGAAAGACTCTCAGACCATGAGAAACAACATTCTGTGGTCTGATGAGACAAAGATCGAACTCTTTGGCGTGAATGCCAAGTGTTATGTTTGGAGGAAACCAGACAAAAAATAGATATGTACATATATGCCTGTGCCCCTGAACACATACGTGCACGTGTTCACTTACACCTACATGTCCAAATAATCGTAAACATGTTCATATATAAATAATTGCGCACGTTCATAAGAACAAAACATGAGAGAACCGTGGGGTTGCGAGTAGGTCACCACTGCTTACAGCAATATGGTCATTGTTTCTCTTAACCAAAATATACAAGGCATTAAGGCAGGTTATCACCTCTTCTTGTGATATAGGTGTTCCATTTTTCCCAGAAGGCATCACCGTTGTCCCTTTGTAATCTGAGACTAAAAGTCAGTAGTTCCAAAGTTTGGATGTCTTTAATTATGGCTTTCCACTGATTAACTGTGGGAGGTTCTGTGCTGAGCCATCTTCTTGCTTTTTTGCTCGCTGCCATGAAGATTTTTAGGAGGTATCTGTCTTTCTTAGATAGTTCAATGTCGATATTACCCAGGTAGAATGATAAACAAGTAAAATTAAAATTATACTGCAAGACTTCTCTAGATATGCTTTGAACTCCTTCCCAAAAGGACTTAAGAATGGGACAGCTCCAGAATATGTGTGTATGATCTGCCACACTGTGTCCACATCCTCTCCAGCATGTAGGTTGTAGTCCTGTCTGTTTACACTTTTGCTTTGGTGTTATAAAAAATCTGATACATTTTTTCCAGGAGAAATCTCTCCACAGTTGTGAGGCCGTAGTGGTGATTTGTGTGCTAATTATATTTGTCCAGTCTTCAGAAGTAATTACAGTTCCCAATTCTTTTTCCCATTTCGCCTTAATATAGTTTGTTGAATGACCTCTTAATTAAACATTTTGGTAATACTTGATATATTTTCTTGTATAAGTCCTTTAATGTTCTTATCAAAGTAGTGCCGGAGTTGGAGGTACCTATAGAAATCCTGCCGAGCAAGGCCGTATCTGTCTGAGATGGATTTGAAGTCCATGAAATCCTGGTTTTCGATTAGCAGACACAGTGTGGAGAGTCCTTTTCTTGCCCATTGAATGAAGCCTCCATCACTCATACCTGGTTTGAAATCTGGATCGTGGGTTGGCCACATTAAAATTCAAATTTCTTTCTGAATGTTAAGTTGTTTCACCAGGCCAAACCAGATTTCTATAGAAAATTTAACCCACTGGCTCTGGATATCATATTGTTTAGCCAACATTGGGCTCCCTAATAAACTCTGTATAGGTCTGTCTACCAGTGATAACTCCACCTCTTTCCATTTTGCAAAGTAGTCTTATTGCACCAGAGCAACAGTGGTCTTACCTGTGCTGCTAAATAGTAATCTTTGAGTCTTGGCAGGCCCATCCCCCCACTGCACTTTGGCAGCTGCAAAGTTTTATATCTCACCCTGGGGGCTTTGCCATTCCAGATAAAACGGGATATCATCTTATCCCATTCTCTAAATTGGACTAGTCAGGATTGAGGGAAAGATGAATGCAGCAATGTACAGAGACATCCTGGAAGAAAACCTGCTCCAGAGCGCTCTTGACTTCAGCCTGGATCGACGGTTCATCTTTCAACAGGACAACGACCCTGAGGACACAGCCAAGACATCGAAGGAGTGGCTTCAGGACAACTCTGTGAATGTCCTAGAGTGGCCCAGTCAAAGCCCAGACTTGAATCCCATTGAACATCTCTGTAGAGATCTGAAAACGGCTGTGCACCGACGCTCCCCATCCAACCTGATGGAGCTCGAGAGATTCTGTAAAGAGGAATGGGCGAAACTGGCCAAAGATAGGTGTGCCAAGTTTGTGGCTTCATATTCCAAAAGGCTTGAGGCTGTAACTGCTGCCAAAGGTGCCACAACAAAGTATTGAGCAAAGGCTGTGAATACTTATGTACATGTTATATTTTCGTTCTGTATTTCTAATACATTTGCAAACATTTAAAAAAAAAACTTTTGTCATGTTGTCGTTATGAGGTATTGTGTGTCGAATTTTGAGGGAAAAAATGAATTTAATCCATTTTGGAATAAGGCTGTAACAACGAAACGCTGTGAATATTCTGTATGCACTCTACCTGCAAATTCAGATCAGGACTAACTAACCTTACAAACCTGTCTGTCTCTCTACCTGTGTGCCTGTCTCTCTTTGCCTGTCTGTCTCTCTTTGCCTGTCTGTCTCTCTGCCTGTCTCTGTCTCTCTGCCTGTCTGTCTGCCTGTCTGTCTGTCTCCAGTCTGGTTCCCAGTGTGTTGAAGCAGCAGTGTGTATGTGTGTTGTCCTGGACGTTGATGGAACATGTGTGGAAAGGACGAGGAGGACAGAGAGGACGGAGGGACATCTACTCAGAGATGTTGGACGAGCCTCACACCTGTCCTCTGACACAGGTAGAGGCACCTTTCACCTTTCTACAGTACAGTGTCTCTACAGTACAGTGTTGACTCTGCTGTGTCTCTACAGTACAGTGTCTCTGTGTCTCTAAAGTACAGTGTTGTCTCTGCAGTGTCTCTACAGTACAGTGTTGACTCTGCAGTGTCTCTACAGTACAGTGTTGACTCTACAGTGTCTCTACAGTACACTGTCTCTACAGTACAGTGTTGACTCTGCAGTGTCTCTACAGTACAGTGTTGACTCTGCAGTGTCTCTACAGTACAGTGTTGACTCTACAGTGTCTCTACAGTATAGTGTCTCTGTGTCTCTACAGTACAGTGTTGACTCTGCAGTGTCTCTACAGTACAGTGTTGACTCTACAGTGTCTCTACAGTATAGTGTCTCTGTGTCTCTACAGTACAGTGTTGACTCTGCAGTGTCTCTACAGTACAGTGTTGACTCTGCAGTGTCTCTACAGTACAGTGTTGACTCTGCAGTGTCTCTACAGTACAGTGTTGACTCTACAGTGTCTCTACAGTACAGTGTTGACTCTGCAGTGTCTCTACAGTACAGTGTTGACTCTACAGTGTCTCTACAGTATAGTGTCTCTGTGTCTCTACAGTACAGTGTTGACTCTGCAGTGTCTCTACAGTACAGTGTTGACTCTGCAGTGTCTCTACAGTACAGTGTTGACTCTGCAGTGTCTCTACAGTACAGTGTCTCTGTGTCTCTACAGTACAGTGTTGACTCTACAGTGTCTCTACAGTACAGTGTCTCTGTGTCTCTACAGTACAGTGTTGACTCTACAGTACATCAGTACATCAGTGTATCAGACCTCACTCAGTCTCTGCAGTCAGACTGCTGGTCTTCAGTCTCTCTGAGCTCCCTGTTGTCTCCTGGTGGATCCAGTCTGACTAGATCTCAAATCAATGCTGCACTGGCCTGGTCCTGCAGGACTGTCACGTCTGACCCCCAGAACAACCACCAGACTGGAGACCGACTCAGGTAAACTCTAACCTCACAGATCATCATCACACTCTTTATTCCTGCACACAGATCATCATCACACTCTTTATTCCTGCTCACAGATCATCATCACACTCTTTATTCCTGCACACAGATCATCATCACACTCTTTATTCCTGCTCACAGATCATCATCACACTCTTTATTCCTGCTCAGATCATCATCACACTCTTTATTCCTGCTCACAGATCATCATCACACTCTTTATTCCTGCTCACAGATCATCATCACACTCTTTATTCCTGCTCAGATCATCATCACACTCTTTATTCATGCTCACAGATCATCATCACACTCTTTATTCCTGCTCAGATCATCATCACACTCTTTATTCATGCTCACAGATCATCATCACACTCTTTATTCATGCTCACAGATCATCATCACACTCTTTATTCCTGCTCAGATCATCATCACACTCTTTATTCCTGCACACAGATCATCATCACACTCTTTATTCCTGCTCAGATCATCATCACACTCTTTATTCCTGCTCACAGATCATCATCACACTCTTTATTCCTGAACACAGATCATCATCACACTCTTTATTCCTATACACAGATCATCATCACACTCTTTATTCCTATACACAGATCATCATCACACTCTTTATTCCTGCTCACAGATCATCATCACACTCTTTATTCCTGCTCAGATCATCATCACACTCTTTATTCATGCACACAGATCATCATCACACTCTTTATTCCTGCTCAGATCATCATCACACTCTTTATTCCTGCACACAGATCATCATCACACTCTTTATTCCTGCTCAGATCATCATCACACTCTTTATTCATGCACACAGATCATCATCACACTCTTTATTCCTGCTCACAGATCATCATCACACTCTTTATTCCTGAACACAGATCATCATCACACTCTTTATTCCTGCTCAGATCATCATCACACTCTTTATTCCTGCACACAGATCATCATCACACTCTTTATTCCTGCACACAGATCATCATCACACTCTTTATTCCTGCTCAGATCATCATCACACTCTTTATTCCTGCTCACAGATCATCATCACACTCTTTATTCCTGCTCAGATCATCATCACACTCTTTATTCCTGCTCAGATCATCATCACACTCTTTATTCCTGCTCACAGATCATCATCACACTCTTTATTCCTGCTCAGATCATCATCACACTCTTTATTCCTGCTCACAGATCATCATCACACTCTTTATTCCTGCTCACAGATCATCATCACACTCTTTATTCCTGCTCAGATCATCATCACACTCTTTATTCCTGCTCACAGATCATCATCACACTCTTTATTCCTGCTCACAGATCATCATCACACTCTTTATTCCTGCACACAGATCATCATCACACTCTTTATTCCTGCTCACAGATCATCATCACACTCTTTATTCCTGCACACAGATCATCATCACACTCTTTATTCCTGCTCACAGATCATCATCACACTCTTTATTCCTGCACACAGATCATCATCACACTCTTTATTCCTGCACACAGATCATCATCACACTCTTTATTCCTGCTCAGATCATCATCACACTCTTTATTCCTGCTCAGATCATCATCACACTCTTTATTCCTGCTCACAGATCATCATCACACTCTTTATTCCTGCTCACAGATCATCATCACACTCTTTATTCCTATACACAGATCATCATCACACTCTTTATTCCTGCTCACAGATCATCATCACACTCTTTATTCCTATACACAGATCATCATCACACTCTTTATTCCTGCACACAGATCATCATCACACTCTTTATTCCTGAACACAGATCATCATCACACTCTTTATTCGTGCTCAGATCATCATCACACTCTTTATTCGTGCTCAGATCATCATCACACTCTTTATTCCTGCACACAGATCATCATCACACTCTTTATTCCTGCTCAGATCATCATCACACTCTTTATTCATGCACACAGATCATCATCACACTCTTTATTCCTGCTCACAGATCATCATCACACTCTTTATTCCTGCTCACAGATCATCATCACACTCTTTATTCCTGCTCACAGATCATCATCACACTCTTTATTCCTATACACAGATCATCATCACACTCTTTATTCCTGCTCACAGATCATCATCACACTCTTTATTCCTATACACAGATCATCATCACACTCTTTATTCCTGCACACAGATCATCATCACACTCTTTATTCCTGAACACAGATCATCATCACACTCTTTATTCCTGCTCAGATCATCATCACACTCTTTATTCGTGCTCAGATCATCATCACACTCTTTATTCCTGCACACAGATCATCATCACACTCTTTATTCCTGCTCAGATCATCATCACACTCTTTATTCCTGCACACAGATCATCATCACACTCTTTATTCCTGCTCAGATCATCATCACACTCTTTATTCCTGCTCACAGATCATCATCACACTCTTTATTCCTGCTCACAGATCATCATCACACTCTTTATTCCTGCTCACAGATCATCATCACACTCTTTATTCCTGCTCACAGATCATCATCACACTCTTTATTCCTATACACAGATCATCATCACACTCTTTATTCCTGCTCACAGATCATCATCACACTCTTTATTCCTATACACAGATCATCATCACACTCTTTATTCCTGCACACAGATCATCATCACACTCTTTATTCCTGAACACAGATCATCATCACACTCTTTATTCCTGCTCAGATCATCATCACACTCTTTATTCGTGCTCAGATCATCATCACACTCTTTATTCCTGCACACAGATCATCATCACACTCTTTATTCCTGCTCAGATCATCATCACACTCTTTATTCCTGCACACAGATCATCATCACACTCTTTATTCCTGCTCAGATCATCATCACACTCTTTATTCCTGCTCACAGATCATCATCACACTCTTTATTCCTGCTCACAGATCATCATCACACTCTTTATTCCTGCTCACAGATCATCATCACACTCTTTATTCCTGCTCACAGATCATCATCACACTCTTTATTCATGCTCAGATCATCATCACACTCTTTATTCCTGCTCAGATCATCATCACACTCTTTATTCCTGCTCAGATCATCATCACACTCTTTATTCCTGCACACAGATCATCATCACACTCTTTATTCCTGCTCACAGATCATCATCACACTCTTTATTCCTGCTCAGATCATCATCACACTCTTTATTCCTGCTCAGATCATCATCACACTCTTTATTCCTGCACACAGATCATCATCACACTCTTTATTCCTGCTCAGATCATCATCACACTCTTTATTCCTGCTCAGATCATCATCACACTCTTTATTCCTGCACACAGATCATCATCACACTCTTTATTCCTGCTCACAGATCATCATCACACTCTTTATTCCTGAACACAGATCATCATCACACTCTTTATTCCTGCTCAGATCATCATCACACTCTTTATTCCTGCACACAGATCATCATCACACTCTTTATTCCTGCTCAGATCATCATCACACTCTTTATTCCTGCTCAGATCATCATCACACTCTTTATTCATGCTCACAGATCATCATCACACTCTTTATTCCTGAACACAGATCATCATCACACTCTTTATTCCTGCTCAGATCATCATCACACTCTTTATTCCTGCACACAGATCATCATCACACTCTTTATTCCTGCTCAGATCATCATCACACTCTTTATTCCTGCACACAGATCATCATCACACTCTTTATTCCTGCTCAGATCATCATCACACTCTTTATTCCTGCTCAGATCATCATCACACTCTTTATTCATGCTCACAGATCATCATCACACTCTTTATTCCTGCTCAGATCATCATCACACTCTTTATTCCTGCTCAGATCATCATCACACTCTTTATTCATGCTCACAGATCATCATCACACTCTTTATTCCTGCTCAGATCATCATCACACTCTTTATTCCTGCTCAGATCATCATCACACATTAACATTTACGATCAGTCATGTGAAAGGTTCATTTGCCCTCTGTGTCGTCTGACAGGCAGCGCCCCCTGCTGCTGGTCGGCGTGTTGGAGCTTCCATCACAGACGTCTGAACAAACTCTGCAGCTGAGAGACGGCACCGGAGCCGTGGCCTGTGTCGTCACGGAAACCAGCGAGGAGGAGGAGGGAGGTCAGAGGGCGGCCTTCAACACCGCCTGGATCGGTATAACACACACACACACACACACACACACAGGTCAAAGGTCACCTCACAGCCTGAACACTGCACATGATGTGTGTGTGTGTGTGTGTGTGTGTGTGTGTGTGTGTGTGTGTGTGTGTGTGTGTGTGTGTTGCAGGTTGTCTGGTGTGTGTCCAGCAGTTCACCATGGTAACAGAGAGATTCATCCAATCAGATTTCCCCTCGTACCAATACCTGGACCAGGACAAGTACATCACACACAAACACTGCAGGTACACACACACACACACACACACACACACACACACACACATACACATACATATGTTTTAATGTGTGTGTGTCTGACAGAGTCTACCTGCAGTTTTCTCTGGACCACCTCCACATCCTGAGTCCATCTGTTGCCATGGTTACACACCTGCGGCAGAAGAGGGAGGAGTCAGCAGGTGATGCCACAGGTACCAAACAGACGTTAGAAGAAGAGGAAACTGAGGGAGGTCAGACTGCAGGAAGGAAGAGAAGAAGAGAGGAAGAACCAGACTCCTCCCACTCTGACTCCTCTGTTGCCATGACCACCGGCACTGTTGGCGGCGACTCCTGGCCCTGTGTCTCCATGGTGATAAGGGTGGAGCAGAAAGAGGGCGTGGCCTGGAGGAACAATGGGGCGTGGTTAAATGAAGGGGAGGCGGGGCTGACACTGTGCTTTTCTGTCAGAGCTGCTGTGATTGGTCCGGTGGTCAGCTGGGGGCGGGACCCAAAGAACAGACCAATGACAGAGAGAGAGACGGAGACCGAGAGGGAGGACAAGGTGAGAAATGAAAACACACATCATTACCTGACACATCCCATAATGCACCTGTGTGTCACCTGGTTACCTGTCCTCAGGTGGTCCTGGTGTTCTCAGGTGTGTCGGCTCGCTGGTCTCCTCTCCTCCAGGCTGGATCTTTCTACAGACTCATCGCTGCCAACACACAGGTAAATACACCACCTGTCATGATGTCACTGGGGGCGGGGCTGATGGCTCCCCTCACCTGTAGCTCCTGGTTCAGCTACTGCAGGCGATTGGCTGTGAAGAGGAGAGTCCGTGAGAGCCAATCAGAACACAGAGTGCTCCTTACATCACTGAAACTGTTTACATCATCATTCCATGTCAGAACTACAGAGTGCTGCAGGGATGATGTCATTTTGTAGTCCAACCAGGAAGTCAACAAGGCTTCCCCTCTAGTCCTGACAGCTGATTGGTCTGTGTATCTGTCCATCAGGATCCCACTGTTTTGATTGGCTGTGGTGTTTCTGAGCGGGCTGGGGTGGAGCTCCACACTGTCTCCACCCTTCAGGTCCGACCTGATTGGAGGTTCCACACTCTGACACGCCCACTGCTACTGCACACCTACAGACAGGTAACACACACACCTACAGACAGGTACACACACACACACACCTACAGACAGGTACACACACACACACACCTACAGACAGGTAACACACACACACACACCTACAGACAGGTACACACACACACACACCTACAGACAGGTAACACACACACACACACACACACCTACAGACAGGTAACACACACACACACACACACCTACAGACAGGTAACACACACCTACAGACAGGTACACACACACACACACCTACAGACAGGTAACACACACACACACACACCTACAGACAGGTAACACACACCTACAGACAGGTACACACACAGACACACCTACAGACAGGTAACACACACCTACAGACAGGTACACACACACACACACCTACAGACAGGTAACACACACACACACACCTACAGACAGGTAACACACACACACACACCTACAGACAGGTAACACATGAACTGTAACTGTGACTGTAACTTTATGAATTCACCGTCTGTCTGCTGAACTCGATGAACTCGACTCTGATTGTCCTCAGGCTCTCTCACCCACACTCCTGTCTGTCTCTGAAGTCTGGGACTGCAGGTAAACTGATCATTGATTATTGATTTCACTTCCCTGATTGATCGGCAGCATACACAGGAATATCAGCTGTGTGTGTGTGTGTGTGTGTGTGTGTGTGTGTGTGTGTGTGTGTGTGTGTGTGTGTGTGTGTGTGTGTGTGTGTAGGTCAGAGTTGGTGTGTTTTCAGGCTCTGGTGTCCGACAGGATCAGTCTGAACGACAGGACGAGTGATTCTACAGGTACACACACAGGTACACACACAGGTACACACACAGGTACACACACACATACTCGGGTATACGCACTCACATGTCCACACACTCACCGGGCTGCTCTGGTGTGTTTATGAGGACCGAGACGTTCTGGTCTCGTGGACTCTTTGACTTTCTGTGGATCCAAACTGTTTCCTGTTTCACATTAAAAGCCTTACACTGTGAACCAGCAGGGGACTTTTATTGTGAAGGTTTACAGGAAATGAGATGTGTTATAATGAAGTTAGCGTAGCTTAGCTTCAAATAAAAACAGGTCTGTGTGCTGCAGGTGTGCGGCTCACAGTGTGTGACCAAACTGGGAGAAGTCTTCAGGTGTACCTGGACTTGAGCCACACCCCCTACCCACCTGGCCTGTTGCCAGGCAACACACTGCTGCTGTCTGCTTTCCAGAGGAGGCTGTCCAGGTAACACACACACACACACACACACACACACACACACACACACACACACACACACACACTTGTAATTTAAATTTACATTACAGTGTAAATGGTGTGTGTGTGTGTGTGTGTGTGTTTCAGGACAGGAAGTGTGTACTGCAGTTATTTACCTGTCAGCTCAATATCTGTCACCTCACTTGGAGATACGAGGTAACTGATTAACAACATGAGTCGTATATTTATGTCGTTATTGACTGTTGATTGGTTGACTGATGATTGGTTGACTGACTGACTGATGTTTGTGTTTCATTCATCAGTGCTGTCCGGCCTCCTCCTGCTCCCATGATGCATCTGGGTCTGTGGGCAGTGAACAGGGAGCAGAGGTGCATTGTGGGTCAGGTCAAAGGTCATGTGGTGTGTTTCCTGTTCCTGCAACTGCAGTGGAGCTGCTCGCTGTGTGGGAGTCTCTACGTACAGGTGTTGTACTTCACCTTCTGTGTTCTTTTATAATTTCTGTTATAAATAAATAAAGTTTGATGACATGTGATGAACTCTGCGGCCTGTAGAGGACGCTGCAGGACTCTTTAGTCTCTGTGTGCAGTCACTGAACTCTGCCTCTCTCAAGGTTCAAGGTTCAAGGTTCAAGGTTTTTATTTGCCATTTGTGTACAGACCACAGTCCAGACACAGGTGCAGGGCTCTCTCGTGGTCAAACAGAAACTTAAAAACAAATATAAAGAAAAAAAATATATAAAAAAATAAAGAATATAGAAAGAAATATAGAAAGGTATCGGCTCAGATGTGGAAACTATATACACATATACAACATTAAGAGACAAGGCACTATAATAAGACAGAATATAAATGTATAAAGTATGGATGCGCTGTACAGAAGGTGGTGATATGTGCAGAGTAGTAAATATTAATAAATAATAAAAGGTGACAGTCGTCGCATATTGCACAGGTACAGTGAGGTGAGGTAGTGTTGTTCACATATATTCAGCAGTTTGCCATCAGTCTGACTGTGGCAGGGAAGAAGCTGTTGAAGCGTGTTGTATGTGTGATGATGCTGTCGCTCTGCTGTGTCTCAGGTTGTACGTGCAGTGTTTGTGTCTGAGCAGAGAGTGGGCTGGATGGACTGAGTCTCTGATGATTCCCTCTGCTCTTCTCCGACAGCGCTGTGCGTACATGGAGTCCATGGATGGGAGTTTTGTCCCTATAATCCTCTCTGCAGTCTTTATGACTCTTTGCAGAGCCTTCCTCTGCCTGGGTCGTATTTCCGTACCAGATCGTGATACCTGCAGTGAGGATGCTCTCTGTCAGTCCTCTGTAGGCCTGGGTGAGAGGGCGGTGGTTCAGTCCGGCTTTCCTGAGCAGCCTAATGAAGTAAAGCCTTTGCTGGGCTTTTTCCACTGTGGTTGTGGTGTTAAGAGTCCAGCTCAGGTCAGATGTAACCTGCAGTCCCAGGAATCTGTAGCTGTCGGCCCTCTCCACCTCAGTCCCTCTGATGACAAGAGGCTGTAGAGGGGGAGGATTCTTCCTAAAGTCCAGAGTTATTTCCTTTGTCTTGTCTGCGTTGAGGATGACTCTCTCTCTGTCTGTCAGTTCAATTCAATACAGCTTTATTGGGAAACATGTGTTAACATTGCCAAAGCGTGACATCAACAAGAAGCACAGATAAATGTCTTAACATAAAATACAGGGATATGAAATAATAATAATTAATTGTTCAGTATATACAGAGTAAATGATGTCCATCAGGAGGGGATGGTTTATGTCTGTCCTTCCTGTCCTCTGGACCTCCTTCTGTGGTCGCAGCAGTTCATGAATCTTGCAGCTGTCTTTGCACATTGCTGTACTTCACCCAGCAGGTATGGAAGTTTGTGGATGTGGTCTAATGTCTCAAAGTGTTTCTGTGTGTTTGTGATTTGTGGGAAATATATGTCTCTGATGTCTTTGTATAGATGGCAGGTGGTTAGGAAGTGCAGCTCGGTCTCCACCTCGTGTTGTGTGCAGTGGGTGCACAGTCTGTCTTCTCTGGGCAGCCACGTCTGTCTGTGTCGGCCTCTCTCTAAGGCCAGGCTGTGGTTGCTGAGTCTGTACATAGTCAACGTTTTCCTCAGCCTGGGGTCGGTTACACAGCTCAGATAATCTGCCATGGAGTATTGTCTGTTTAGGGCCAAATAGCACTGGAGTTTGCTTTGGGTTTTGGTTGCAGATGTCCAATAGTTGATGTAATTGTCTTTTTCTTTAGTCATGATTTGGTGGGGCCGGATTGTGTGAGGGCAGTCTTGGTGCCCTGTGCTGTTGGAGCTGAGCCGGTGGACCAGCTGACTGAGGGGACTCCTTTCTTTGCTCTCCTCTTGGCATTGCAGGGCTTTGTAGTGGTAGGAGCTGGGCTCGCTGGCTTCGAGGTGTTGGTAGAATTTGATGGCTCTTTTTTGTATCCGAATTAAAAGGGGAAATTGTCCTAATTCAGCTCGACATCCATTGTTGGGGGTGTTCCTTTGGACTTTGAGAATGCTCTTACAGATCTCAGTATGCAGGCTTTCGATTGGGTGTTTGTCCCATTTTTCAAAGTCTTGATTTATAAGAGGGCCCCATATTTCACTACCATACAGTAAAATAGGTTCAATTATAGAGTGGAATATTTTGAGCCAGATTCTAACGGGTATATCAATAATTGAAGACTTTTTTAAGGCGTAAGAAGCCCTTCTTCCCTTGTCTCTGAGATCATTAACAGCCAGATTAAAATTTCCTGTAGAGCTAATTTTGAGTCCTAAATATGTGTAGTTATGTGTGTGTTCAATGTCAGCGGAGCCCAGTAAGAACTTTTGGTTTGGATTTCCCCGACATCTGGGTCGTTTCTGGAAGACCATAATTCTCGTCTTTTCTAGGTTAACTGTTCGGGCCCAGGTCTCACAGAAGTTTTGCAGATGATCCAGTTGCTGTTGTAATGCCTCTTTAGATGGAGCTAACAGTATTAGATCATCTGCGAAAAGTAGGCATTTAATATCTGTGTCAGAGAGAGTGAGGCCAGGGATATCCGATTGTTCTGAGACTGCAGCCCTGTTTCACCCCTCTGCTTTGGAGGAAGAAATCTGTTTCCATGTTGTTGATCTTCACAGCACATTTATTATTTGTGTACATTGTTTTAATTATGTCATAGATTTTCCCCCTATACCTTTTTCAATTAACTTTAGGAACAGACCACTATGCCAGATTGAGTCGAATGCTTTCTTGAAATCTACAAAACAAGAGAGAAATGTGTTCTTGTTTTGATGAACATGTTTGTTAATGAGAGTGTGAAGGGTGTAGATGTGGTCAGTAGTTCGGTGTCGTGGTGTAAATCCAATTTGACTCTTGCTCAGGACGTTATGTTCGCTGAGGAAGTCTTGCAGTCGGCTGTTTAGGATGCTGCAGAATACCTTTCCCAGGTTGCTGTTGACACATATGCCTCTGTAATTGTTTGGGTCAAATTTATTTCCATTTTTAAAGATTGGTGTTATGATTCCTTTGCTCCAGATGTCAGGGAAATGCCCAATGTTGAGGACAAGGTTAAATAATTTCAATATGGCAGTGTTGAGTTTCTTGCTGTTAAATTTTAGCATTTCATTTAAAATGCCATCGGGACCACTGGCCTTCCTTGATTGTAGGGCCTGGATTTTAGTTAGTAGCTCCTTTTCAGTAATTTGATAATCTAAAGGGTTCTGGTTGTCTTTAACGACTGATTCTAGAGTATGTCATTTGTTGAGGAGCTCCTTTTGGGCCGAATTCAGTGTAATAGTACTATACAGGTTTTCAAAGTGTTGTTTCCAAATTTCTCCATTTTGAATAGCCAATTCTTCTTTGTGTGGTTTGCTGATTGTTTGCCATTTTTTCCAGAAATCATTTGAGTCAATGGACTCTTCAATTTCATTCAGTTGGTGCTGCACATGCTGCACCCTTTTAGTTCTGAGTGTTCTTCTGTATATTTTCAATGTTTCCCAATATTGGATGCGGAGCTCGGGGTTGTCAGGTTGTCTGTGTTTTTGATTTGATACATTTCTGAGTGTTTTTCTTAGATGTTTGCAGTCTGTATCAAACCACTTTTCATTGGCTGATTTCTTTGATTTGTGATGTTGATGCTGTTTCAGATTGGATAACTCTGCTGCATTGTCAAAGATGTTGTTGATATCCCGTACAGCTTGATTCAGGCCATCTTCATTGTGGGGATATGAATTGGAGATGAAACGGTCTAATTGAAATTGAGTTGTTTGATGTGTGATTGCTTTCTGGTAGTGGTCTTTGCTGTTGTTTGTCCATCTATAAGGTTGTTTTGTATAGTTCAGTTTACTGGGCTCCGCTGCGTGAGGGTCTGTTACTGTCTTTCTAATGTACAGTGTAATTTTACTGTGGTCAGATAAGGGTGTGAGGGGGCTGATTGTACATGCTCTCAGATAGAAGGGGTCTAGGTCTGTTATGTTGTAGTCTACTGTGCTATTGCCACGAGGAGAGCTGTGTGTGTAGAGACCAAAGGAGTCCCCTCGAAGTCGACCGTTGACTATGTACAGACTCAGTGTTCGGCAGAGCTGTAGGAGTTGGCGCCCGCTTTTGTTGACAGTTTTGTCAAAGTTGTTTCTTTGGGGATGTGAAGGATATGAAGGGAGAGGAATGCTGATTTGGCCAAGTATATGTCTGTCTCCATGTGGATTAATAGAATCCGGTTCTACACCTGTTCTGGCATTAAGGTCTCCACAGATCAGTATGCTTCCCTGGGCCTGGTAGTGACTGATCTCATCTTTTTTATCAATTCTGTCTCTATCTGTCTCTCTCTCTCTGTCTCTCTCTGTCTCTCTCTCTCTCTCTCTCTCTCTCTCTCTCTCTCTCTCTGTCTCTCTCTGTCTCTGTCTCTGTCTCTCTCTGTCTCTCTCTCTCTCTCTCTCTCTCTCTCTGTCTGTCTCTGTCTCTGTCTCTCTCTCTCTCTCTCTCTCTCTCTCTCTCTCTCTCTGTCTCTCTCTCTGTGTCTCTCTCTCTCTCTCTCTCTCTCTCTGTCTGTCTCTCTGTCTCTCTCTGTCTCTCTCTCTCTGTCTCTCTCTCTCTCTCTCTCTGTCTGTCTCTGTCTCTGTCTCTCTCTC
>CAMPSB010000022.1:0-24415 GCA_946959425.1 Argyrosomus regius
TTTTGGTCAATTTCAGGTCGGTTCCAGGTCAGTTTTGATCAGTTTTGGTCTGTTTCTAGTCTGTTGGTTGGTCTGTGGTCAATTTCTGATCAGTTCCAGGTCAGTTTTGATCAGTTTTTAGTCTGTTGGTTGGTCTGTGGTCAATTTCAGGTCGGTTCCAGGTCAGTTTTGGTCAGTTTTGGTCTGTTTCTAGTCTGTTGGTTGGTCTTTGGTCAATTTCAGGGCAGTTCCAGGTCAGTTTTTAGTCTGTTGGTTGGTTTTTGGTCAATTTCAGGTCGGTTCCAGGTCAGTTTTGATCAGTTTTGGTCTGTTTCTAGTCTGTTGGTTGGTCTGTGGTCAATTTCAGGTCAGTTCCAGGTCAGTTTTGATCAGTTCTGGTCAGTTTTTAGTCTGTTGGTTGGTTTTTGGTCACTTTTCCTGTGAGATTTGGTCAGTTTTTAGTCTGTTGGTTGGTTTTTGGTCAATTTCAGGTCGGTTCCAGGTCAGTTTTGATCAGTTTTGGTGTTTCTAGTCTGTTGGTTGGTCTGTGGTCAATTTCTGGTCAGTTCCAGGTCAGTTTTGATCAGTTTTTAGTCTGTTGGTTGGTCTGTGGTCAATTTCAGGTTAGTTCCAGGTCAGTTTTGATCAGTTTTTAGTCTGTTGGTTGGTCTGTGGTCAATTTCTGGTCAGTTCCAGGTCAGTTTTGGTCTTTTTCTAGTCTGTTGGTTGGTCTGTGGTCAATTTCAGGTCAGTTCCAGGTCAGTTTTGATCAGTTTTGGTCTGTTTCTATTCTGTTCGTTGGTCTGTGGTCAATTTCAGCTCAGTTCCAGGTCAGTTTTGATCAGTTTTGGTCTGTTTCTAGTCTGTTGGTTGGTCTTTGGTCAATTTCAGGTCAGTTCCAGGTCAGAGTTGATCAGTTTTGGTCTGTTTCTAGTCTGTTGGTTGGTTTTTGGTCAATTTCTGGTCAGTTCCAGGTCAGTTTTGGTCTGTTTTTAGTCTGTTGGTTGGTTTTTGGTCAATTTCAGGTCAGTTTCAGGTCAGTTTTGGTCAGTTTTTATTCTGTTAGTTGGTCTTTGGTCAATTTCAGGTCAGTTCCAGGTCAGTTTTGATCAGTTTTGGTCTGTTTGTAGTCTGTTGGTTGGTCTGTGGTCAATTTCAGGGCAGTTCCAGGTCAGTTTTGATCAGTTATTAGTCTGTTGGTTGGTATTTGGTCAATTTCAGGTCAGTTTTGGTCAGTTTTTAGTCTGTGGGTTGGTCTTTGGTCAATTTCAGGTCAGTTCCAGGTCAGTTTTGATCGGTTTTGGTCTGTTTCTAGTCTGTTGGTTGGTCTGTGGTCAATTTCAGGTCAGTTCCAGGTCAGTTTTGGTCTGTTTTTAGTCTGTTGGTTGGTTTTTGGTCAATTTCAGGTCAGTTCCAGGTCAGTTTTGGTCAGTTTTTAGTCTGTTGGTTGGTCTTTGGTCAATTTCAGGTCAGTTCCAGGTCAGTTTTGATCAGTTTTGGTCTGTTTGTAGTCTGTTGGTTGGTCTGTGGTCAATTTCAGGGCAGTTCCAGGTCAGTTTTGATCAGTTATTAGTCTGTTGGTTGGTATTTGGTCAATTTCAGGTCAGTTTTGGTCAGTTTTTAGTCTGTGGGTTGGTCTGTGGTCAATTTCAGGTCAGTTCCAGGTCAGTTTTGATCAGTTTTGGTCGGTTTCTAGTCTGTTGGTTGGTCTTTGGTCAATTTCAGGTCAGTTCCAGGTCAGTTTTGATCAGTTTTGGTCTGTTTCTAGTCTGTAGGTTGTTTTGTCGTCAATTTCAGGTCAGTTCCAGGTCAGTATTGATCAGATTTGGTCTGTTTCTAGTCTGTTGGTTGGTCTTTGGTCAATTTCAGGTCAGTTCCAGGTCAGTTTTGATCAGGTTTTAGTTTGTTGGTAGGTTTTTGGTCAATTTCAGGTTGGTTCCAGGTCAGTTTTGATCAATTTTGGTCAGTTTTTACTCTGACGGGTGGTTTTTGGTCAATTTCAGGTCGGTTCCAGGTCAGTTTTGGTCAGTTTTTAGTCTGTTGGTTGGTCTTTGGTCAATTTCAGGTCAGTTCCAGGGCAGTTCCAGGTCAGTTTTTAGTCTGTTGGTTGGTTTTTGGTCAATTTCAGGTCGGTTCCAGGTCAGTTTTGATCAGTTTTGGTCTGTTTCTAGTCTGTTGGTTGGTCTGTGGTCAATTTCTGATCAGTTCCAGGTCAGTTTTGATCAGTTTTTAGTCTGTTGGTTGGTCTGTGGTCAATTTCAGGTCGGTTCCAGGTCAGTTTTGGTCAGTTTTGGTCTGTTTCTAGTCTGTTGGTTGGTCTTTGGTCAATTTCAGGGCAGTTCCAGGTCAGTTTTTAGTCTGTTGGTTGGTTTTTGGTCAATTTCAGGTCGGTTCCAGGTCAGTTTTGATCAGTTTTGGTCTGTTTCTAGTCTGTTGGTTGGTCTGTGGTCAATTTCAGGTCAGTTCCAGGTCAGTTTTGATCAGTTCTGGTCAGTTTTTAGTCTGTTGGTTGGTTTTTGGTCACTTTTCCTGTGAGATTTGGTCAGTTTTTAGTCTGTTGGTTGGTTTTTGGTCAATTTCAGGTCGGTTCCAGGTCAGTTTTGATCAGTTTTGGTCTGTTTCTAGTCTGTTGGTTGGTCTGTGGTCAATTTCTGATCAGTTCCAGGTCAGTTTTGATCAGTTTTTAGTCTGTTGGTTGGTCTGTGGTCAATTTCAGGTCGGTTCCAGGTCAGTTTTGATCAGTTTTGGTCTGTTTCTAGTCTGTTGGTTGGTCTTTGGTCAATTTCAGGGCAGTTCCAGGTCAGTTTTTAGTCTGTTGGTTGGTTTTTGGTCAATTTCAGGTCGGTTCCAGGTCAGTTTTGATCAGTTTTGGTCTGTTTCTAGTCTGTTGGTTGGTCTGTGGTCAATTTCAGGTCAGTTCCAGGTCAGTTTTGATCAGTTCTGGTCAGTTTTTAGTCTGTTGGTTGGTTTTTGGTCACTTTTCCTGTGAGATTTGGTCAGTTTTTAGTCTGTTGGTTGGTTTTTGGTCAATTTCAGGTCGGTTCCAGGTCAGTTTTGATCAGTTTTGGTTGTTTCTAGTCTGTTGGTTGGTCTGTGGTCAATTTCTGGTCAGTTCCAGGTCAGTTTTGATCAGTTTTTAGTCTGTTGGTTGGTCTGTGGTCAATTTCAGGTTAGTTCCAGGTCAGTTTTGATCAGTTTTTAGTCTGTTGGTTGGTCTGTGGTCAATTTCTGGTCAGTTCCAGGTCAGTTTTGGTCTTTTTCTAGTCTGTTGGTTGGTCTGTGGTCAATTTCAGGTCAGTTCCAGGTCAGTTTTGATCAGTTTTGGTCTGTTTCTATTCTGTTCGTTGGTCTGTGGTCAATTTCAGCTCAGTTCCAGGTCAGTTTTGATCAGTTTTGGTCTGTTTCTAGTCTGTTGGTTGGTCTTTGGTCAATTTCAGGTCAGTTCCAGGTCAGAGTTGATCAGTTTTGGTCTGTTTCTAGTCTGTTGGTTGGTTTTTGGTCAATTTCTGGTCAGTTCCAGGTCAGTTTTGGTCTGTTTTTAGTCTGTTGGTTGGTTTTTGGTCAATTTCAGGTCAGTTCCAGGTCAGTTTTGGTCAGTTTTTAGTCTGTTAGTTGGTCTTTGGTCAATTTCAGGTCAGTTCCAGGTCAGTTTTGATCAGTTTTGGTCTGTTTGTAGTCTGTTGGTTGGTCTGTGGTCAATTTCAGGGCAGTTCCAGGTCAGTTTTGATCAGTTATTAGTCTGTTGGTTGGTATTTGGTCAATTTCAGGTCAGTTTTGGTCAGTTTTTAGTCTGTGGGTTGGTCTTTGGTCAATTTCAGGTCAGTTCCAGGTCAGTTTTGATCGGTTTTGGTCTGTTTCTAGTCTGTTGGTTGGTCTGTGGTCAATTTCAGGTCAGTTCCAGGTCAGTTTTGGTCTGTTTTTAGTCTGTTGGTTGGTTTTTGGTCAATTTCAGGTCAGTTCCAGGTCAGTTTTGGTCAGTTTTTAGTCTGTTGGTTGGTCTTTGGTCAATTTCAGGTCAGTTCCAGGTCAGTTTTGATCAGTTTTGGTCTGTTTGTAGTCTGTTGGTTGGTCTGTGGTCAATTTCAGGGCAGTTCCAGGTCAGTTTTGATCAGTTATTAGTCTGTTGGTTGGTATTTGGTCAATTTCAGGTCAGTTTTGGTCAGTTTTTAGTCTGTGGGTTGGTCTTTGGTCAATTTCAGGTCAGTTCCAGGTCAGTTTTGATCAGTTTTGGTCTGTTTCTAGTCTGTTGGTTGGTCTGTGGTCAATTTCAGGTCAGTTCCAGGTCAGTTTTGATCAGTTTTTAGTCTGTTGGTTGGTCTGTGGTCAATTTCAGGTCAGTTCTAGGTCAGTTTTGATCAGTTTTGGTCGGTTTCTAGTCTGTTGGTTGGTCTTTGGTCAATTTCAGGTCAGTTCCAGGTCAGTCTTGATCAGTTTTTAGTCTGTAGGTTGGTTTTTGGTCAATTTCAGGTCAGTTCCAGGTCAGTTTTGATCAGTTTTGGTCAGTCTCTAGTCTGTTGGTTGGTCTTTGGTCAATTTCAGGTCAGTTCCAGGTCAGTTTTGATCAGTTTTGGTCAGTTTTTAGTCTGTAGGTTGGTTCTTGGTCAATTTCAGGTCAGTTCCAGGTCAGTTTTGATCAGTTTTGGTCTGTTTCTAGTCTGTTGGTTGGTCTTTGGTCAATTTCAGGTCAGTTCCAGGTCAGTTTTGATCAGTTTTTAGTCTGTTGGTTGGTCTTTGGTCACTTTTCCTGTGAGTCTTGGTCAGTTTTTAGTCTGTTGGTTGGTCTTTGGTCAATTTCAGGTCAGTTCCAGGTCAGTTTTGATCAGTTTTGGTCAGTTTTTAGTCTGTAGGTTGGTTCTTGGTCAATTTCAGGTCAGTTCCAGGTCAGTTTTGATCAGTTTTGGTCTGTTTCTAGTCTGTTGGTTGGTCTGTGGTCAATTTCTGATCAGTTCCAGGTCAGTTTTGATCAGTTTTTAGTCTGTTGGTTGGTCTGTGGTCAATTTCAGGTCGGTTCCAGGTCAGTTTTGATCAGTTTTGGTCTGTTTCTAGTCTGTTGGTTGGTCTTTGGTCAATTTCAGGGCAGTTCCAGGTCAGTTTTTAGTCTGTTGGTTGGTTTTTGGTCAATTTCAGGTCGGTTCCAGGTCAGTTTTGATCAGTTTTGGTCTGTTTCTAGTCTGTTGGTTGGTCTGTGGTCAATTTCAGGTCAGTTCCAGGTCAGTTTTGATCAGTTCTGGTCAGTTTTTAGTCTGTTGGTTGGTTTTTGGTCACTTTTCCTGTGAGATTTGGTCAGTTTTTAGTCTGTTGGTTGGTTTTTGGTCAATTTCAGGTCGGTTCCAGGTCAGTTTTGATCAGTTTTGGTCTGTTTCTAGTCTGTTGGTTGGTCTGTGGTCAATTTCTGGTCAGTTCCAGGTCAGTTTTGATCAGTTTTTAGTCTGTTGGTTGGTCTGTGGTCAATTTCAGGTTAGTTCCAGGTCAGTTTTGATCAGTTTTTAGTCTGTTGGTTGGTCTGTGGTCAATTTCTGGTCAGTTCCAGGTCAGTTTTGGTCTTTTTCTAGTCTGTTGGTTGGTCTGTGGTCAATTTCAGGTCAGTTCCAGGTCAGTTTTGATCAGTTTTGGTCTGTTTCTATTCTGTTCGTTGGTCTGTGGTCAATTTCAGCTCAGTTCCAGGTCAGTTTTGATCAGTTTTGGTCTGTTTCTAGTCTGTTGGTTGGTCTTTGGTCAATTTCAGGTCAGTTCCAGGTCAGAGTTGATCAGTTTTGGTCTGTTTCTAGTCTGTTGGTTGGTTTTTGGTCAATTTCTGGTCAGTTCCAGGTCAGTTTTGGTCTGTTTTTAGTCTGTTGGTTGGTTTTTGGTCAATTTCAGGTCAGTTCCAGGTCAGTTTTGGTCAGTTTTTAGTCTGTTAGTTGGTCTTTGGTCAATTTCAGGTCAGTTCCAGGTCAGTTTTGATCAGTTTTGGTCTGTTTGTAGTCTGTTGGTTGGTCTGTGGTCAATTTCAGGGCAGTTCCAGGTCAGTTTTGATCAGTTATTAGTCTGTTGGTTGGTATTTGGTCAATTTCAGGTCAGTTTTGGTCAGTTTTTAGTCTGTGGGTTGGTCTTTGGTCAATTTCAGGTCAGTTCCAGGTCAGTTTTGATCGGTTTTGGTCTGTTTCTAGTCTGTTGGTTGGTCTGTGGTCAATTTCAGGTCAGTTCCAGGTCAGTTTTGGTCTGTTTTTAGTCTGTTGGTTGGTTTTTGGTCAATTTCAGGTCAGTTCCAGGTCAGTTTTGGTCAGTTTTTAGTCTGTTGGTTGGTCTTTGGTCAATTTCAGGTCAGTTCCAGGTCAGTTTTGATCAGTTTTGGTCTGTTTGTAGTCTGTTGGTTGGTCTGTGGTCAATTTCAGGGCAGTTCCAGGTCAGTTTTGATCAGTTATTAGTCTGTTGGTTGGTATTTGGTCAATTTCAGGTCAGTTTTGGTCAGTTTTTAGTCTGTGGGTTGGTCTTTGGTCAATTTCAGGTCAGTTCCAGGTCAGTTTTGATCAGTTTTGGTCTGTTTCTAGTCTGTTGGTTGGTCTGTGGTCAATTTCAGGTCAGTTCCAGGTCAGTTTTGATCAGTTTTTAGTCTGTTGGTTGGTCTGTGGTCAATTTCAGGTCAGTTCTAGGTCAGTTTTGATCAGTTTTGGTCGGTTTCTAGTCTGTTGGTTGGTCTTTGGTCAATTTCAGGTCAGTTCCAGGTCAGTCTTGATCAGTTTTTAGTCTGTAGGTTGGTTTTTGGTCAATTTCAGGTCAGTTCCAGGTCAGTTTTGATCAGTTTTGGTCAGTCTCTAGTCTGTTGGTTGGTCTTTGGTCAATTTCAGGTCAGTTCCAGGTCAGTTTTGATCAGTTTTGGTCAGTTTTTAGTCTGTAGGTTGGTTCTTGGTCAATTTCAGGTCAGTTCCAGGTCAGTTTTGATCAGTTTTGGTCTGTTTCTAGTCTGTTGGTTGGTCTTTGGTCAATTTCAGGTCAGTTCCAGGTCAGTTTTGATCAGTTTTTAGTCTGTTGGTTGGTCTTTGGTCACTTTTCCTGTGAGTCTTGGTCAGTTTTTAGTCTGTTGGTTGGTCTTTGGTCAATTTCAGGTCAGTTCCAGGTCAGATTTGATCAGTTTTGGTCTGTTTCTAGTCTGTTGGTTGGTCTTTTGTCAATTTCAGGTCAGTTCCAGGTCAGTTTTGGTCTGTTTTTAGTCTGTTAGTTGGTTTTTGGTCAATTTCAGGTCAGTTCCAGGTCAGTTTTGGTCAGTTTTTAGTCTGTTGGTTGGTCTTTGGTCAATTTCAGGTCAGTTCCAGGTCAGTTTTGATCAGTTTTGGTCTGTTTGTAGTCTGTTGGTTGGTCTGTGGTCAATTTCAAGGCAGTTCCAGGTCAGTTTTGATCAGTTATTAGTCTGTTGGTTGGTATTTGGTCAATTTCAGGTCAGTTTTGGTCAGTTTTTAGTCTGTGGGTTGGTCTTTGGTCAATTTCAGGTCAGTTCCAGGTCAGTTTTGATCAGTTTTGGTCTGTTTCTAGTCTGTTGGTTGGTCTGTGGTCAATTTCAGGTCAGTTCCAGGTCAGTTTTGATCAGTTTTTAGTCTGTTGGTTGGTCTGTGGTCAATTTCAGGTCAGTTCTAGGTCAGTTTTGATCAGTTTTGGTCGGTTTCTAGTCTGTTGGTTGGTCTTTGGTCAATTTCAGGTCAGTTCCAGGTCAGTCTTGATCAGTTTTTAGTCTGTAGGTTGGTTTTTGGTCAATTTCAGGTCAGTTCCAGGTCAGTTTTGATCAGTTTTGGTCAGTTTCTAGTCTGTTGGTTGGTCTTTGGTCAATTTCAGGTCAGTTCCAGGTCAGTTTTGATCAGTTTTGGTCAGTTTTTAGTCTGTAGGTTGGTTCTTGGTCAATTTCAGGTCAGTTCCAGGTCAGTTTTGATCAGTTTTGGTCTGTTTCTAGTCTGTTGGTTGGTCTTTGGTCAATTTCAGGTCAGTTCCAGGTCAGTTTTGATCAGTTTTTAGTCTGTTGGTTGGTCTTTGGTCACTTTTCCTGTGAGTCTTGGTCAGTTTTTAGTCTGTTGGTTGGTCTTTGGTCAATTTCAGGTCAGTTCCAGGTCAGATTTGATCAGTTTTGGTCTGTTTCTAGTCTGTTGGTTGGTCTTTTGTCAATTTCAGGTCAGTTCCAGGTCAGTTTTGATCAGTTTTGGTCAGTTTTTAGTCTGTTGGTTGGTCTTTGGTCAATTTCAGGTCAGTTCCAGGTCAGTTTTGGTCAGTTTTTAGTCTGTTGGTTGGTCTTTGGTCAATTTCAGGTCGGTTCCAGGTCAGTTTTGGTCAGTTTTTAGTCTGTTGGTTGGTCTTTGGTCAATTTCAGGTCAGTTCCAGGTCAGTTTTGATCAGTTTTGGTCTGTTTCTAGTCTGTTGGTTGGTCTGTGGTCAATATCAGGTCAGTTCCAGGCCAGTCCTGATCAGTTTCTAGTCTGTTGGTTGGTCTTTGGTCAATTTCAGGTCAGTTCCAGGTCAGTTTTGATCAGTTTTTAGTCTGTTGGTTGGTCTTTGGTCAATTTCAGGTCAGTTACAGGTCAGTTTTGGTCAGTTTTTAGTCTGTTGGTTGGTCTTTGGTCAATTTCAGGTCAGTTCCAGGTCAGTTTTGGTCAGTTTTTAGTCTGTTGGTTGGTTTTTGGTCACTTTTCCTATGAGTTTTGGTCAGTTTTTAGTGTGTTGTTTGGTTTTTGGTCAATTTCAGGTCGGTTCCAGGTCAGTTTTGATCAGTTTTGGTCTGTTTCTAGTCTGTCGGTTGGTCTTTGGTCAATTTCAGGGCAGTTCCAGGTCAGTTTTGATCAGTTTTGGTCAGTTTTTAGTCTGCATGTTGGTTTTTGGTCAATTTCAGGTCGGTTCCAGGTCAGTTTTGGTCAGTTTCTAGTCTGTTGGTTGGTCTTTGGTCAATTTCAGGTCAGTTCCAGGTCAGTTTTGGTCAGTTTTTAATCTGTTTGTTGGTTTTTGGTCACTTTTCCTATGAGTTTTGGTCAGTTTTTAGTGTGTTGTTTGGTTTTTGGTCAATTTCAGGTCGGTTCCAGGTCAGTTTTGATCAGTTTTGGTCTGTTTCTAGTCTGTCGGTTGGTCTTTGGTCAATTTCAGGTCAGTTCCAGGTCAGTTTTGATCAGGTTTGGTCAGTTTTTAGTCTGTTGGTTGGTTTTTCGTCAATTTCAGGTCAGTTCCAGGTCAGATTTGAGCAGTTTTGGTCTGTTTCTAGTCTGTTGGTTGGTTTTTGGTCAATTTCAGGTCGGTTCCAGGTCAGTTTTGGTCAGTTTTTAGTCTGTTGGTTGGTCTTTGGTCAATTTCAGGTCGGTTCCAGGTCAGTTTTGGTCAGTTTTTAGTCTGTTGGTTGGTCTTTGGTCAATTTCAGGGCAGTTCCAGGTCAGTTTTTAGTCTGTTGGTTGGTTTTTGGTCAATTTCAGGTCGGTTCCAGGTCAGTTTTGATCAGTTTTGGTCTGTTTCTAGTCTGTTGGTTGGTCTGTGGTCAATTTCAGGTCAGTTCCAGGTCAGTTTTGGTCTGTTTTTAGTCTGTTGGTTGGTTTTTGGTCAATTTCAGGTCAGTTCCAGGTCAGTTTTGGTCAGTTTTTAGTCTGTTGGTTGGTCTTTGGTCAATTTCAGGTCAGTTCCAGGTCAGTTTTGATCAGTTTTGGTCTGTTTGTAGTCTGTTGGTTGGTCTGTGGTCAATTTCAGGGCAGTTCCAGGTCAGTTTTGATCAGTTATTAGTCTGTTGGTTGGTATTTGGTCAATTTCAGGTCAGTTTTGGTCAGTTTTTAGTCTGTGGGTTGGTCTTTGGTCAATTTCAGGTCAGTTCCAGGTCAGTTTTGATCAGTTTTGGTCTGTTTCTAGTCTGTTGGTTGGTCTGTGGTCAATTTCAGGTCAGTTCCAGGTCAGTTTTGATCAGTTTTTAGTCTGTTGGTTGGTCTGTGGTCAATTTCAGGTCAGTTCTAGGTCAGTTTTGATCAGTTTTGGTCGGTTTCTAGTCTGTTGGTTGGTCTTTGGTCAATTTCAGGTCAGTTCCAGGTCAGTCTTGATCAGTTTTTAGTCTGTAGGTTGGTTTTTGGTCAATTTCAGGTCAGTTCCAGGTCAGTTTTGATCAGTTTTGGTCAGTTTCTAGTCTGTTGGTTGGTCTTTGGTCAATTTCAGGTCAGTTCCAGGTCAGTTTTGATCAGTTTTGGTCAGTTTCTAGTCTGTTGGTTGGTCTTTGGTCAATATCAGGTCGGTTCCAGGTCAGTTTTGGTCAGTTTTTAGTCTGTTGGTTGGTCTTTGGTCAATTTCAGGTCGGTTCCAGGTCAGTTTTGGTCAGTTTTTAGTCTGTTGGTTGGTCTTTGGTCAATTTCAGGTCAGTTCCAGGTCAGTTTTGATCAGTTTTGGTCTGTTTGTAGTCTGTTGGTTGGTCTGTGGTCAATTTCAGGGCAGTTCCAGGTCAGTTTTGATCAGTTATTAGTCTGTTGGTTGGTATTTGGTCAATTTCAGGTCAGTTTTGGTCAGTTTTTAGTCTGTGGGTTGGTCTTTGGTCAATTTCAGGTCAGTTCCAGGTCAGTTTTGGTCTGTTTCTAGTCTGTTGGTTGGTCTGTGGTCAATTTCAGGTCAGTTCCAGGTCAGTTTTGATCAGTTTTTAGTCTGTTGGTTGGTCTGTGGTCAATTTCAGGTCAGTTCTAGGTCAGTTTTGATCAGTTTTGGTCGGTTTCTAGTCTGTTGGTTGGTCTTTGGTCAATTTCAGGTCAGTTCCAGGTCAGTCTTGATCAGTTTTTAGTCTGTAGGTTGGTTTTTGGTCAATTTCAGGTCAGTTCCAGGTCAGTTTTGATCAGTTTTGGTCAGTTTCTAGTCTGTTGGTTGGTCTTTGGTCAATTTCAGGTCAGTTCCAGGTCAGTTTTGATCAGTTTTGGTCAGTTTTTAGTCTGTAGGTTGGTTCTTGGTCAATTTCAGGTCAGTTCCAGGTCAGTTTTGATCAGTTTTGGTCTGTTTCTAGTCTGTTGGTTGGTCTTTGGTCAATTTCAGGTCAGTTCCAGGTCAGTTTTGATCAGTTTTTAGTCTGTTGGTTGGTCTTTTTTCACTTTTCCTGTGAGTCTTGGTCAGTTTTTAGTCTGTTGGTTGGTCTTTGGTCAATTTCAGGTCAGTTCCAGGTCAGATTTGATCAGTTTTGGTCTGTTTCTAGTCTGTTGGTTGGTCTTTTGTCAATTTCAGGTCAGTTCCAGGTCAGTTTTGATCAGTTTTGGTCAGTTTTTAGTCTGTTGGTTGGTCTTTGGTCAATTTCAGGTCAGTTCCAGGTCAGTTTTGGTCAGTTTTTAGTCTGTTGGTTGGTCTTTGGTCAATTTCAGGTCGGTTCCAGGTCAGTTTTGGTCAGTTTTTAGTCTGTTGGTTGGTCTTTGGTCAATTTCAGGTCAGTTCCAGGTCAGTTTTGATCAGTTTTGGTCTGTTTCTAGTCTGTTGGTTGGTCTGTGGTCAATATCAGGTCAGTTCCAGGCCAGTCCTGATCAGTTTCTAGTCTGTTGGTTGGTCTTTGGTCAATTTCAGGTCAGTTCCAGGTCAGTTTTGATCAGTTTTTAGTCTGTTGGTTGGTCTTTGGTCAATTTCAGGTCAGTTACAGGTCAGTTTTGGTCAGTTTTTTAGTCTGTTGGTTGGTCTTTGGTCAATTTCAGGTCAGTTCCAGGTCAGTTTTGGTCAGTTTTTAGTCTGTTGGTTGGTTTTTGGTCACTTTTCCTATGAGTTTTGGTCAGTTTTTAGTGTGTTGTTTGGTTTTTGGTCAATTTCAGGTCGGTTCCAGGTCAGTTTTGATCAGTTTTGGTCTGTTTCTAGTCTGTCGGTTGGTCTTTGGTCAATTTCAGGGCAGTTCCAGGTCAGTTTTGATCAGTTTTGGTCAGTTTTTAGTCTGCATGTTGGTTTTTGGTCAATTTCAGGTCGGTTCCAGGTCAGTTTTGGTCAGTTTCTAGTCTGTTGGTTGGTCTTTGGTCAATTTCAGGTCAGTTCCAGGTCAGTTTTGGTCAGTTTTTAATCTGTTTGTTGGTTTTTGGTCACTTTTCCTATGAGTTTTGGTCAGTTTTTAGTGTGTTGTTTGGTTTTTGGTCAATTTCAGGTCGGTTCCAGGTCAGTTTTGATCAGTTTTGGTCTGTTTCTAGTCTGTCGGTTGGTCTTTGGTCAATTTCAGGTCAGTTCCAGGTCAGTTTTGATCAGGTTTGGTCAGTTTTTAGTCTGTTGGTTGGTTTTTCGTCAATTTCAGGTCAGTTCCAGGTCAGATTTGAGCAGTTTTGGTCTGTTTCTAGTCTGTTGGTTGGTTTTTGGTCAATTTCAGGTCGGTTCCAGGTCAGTTTTGGTCAGTTTTTAGTCTGTTGGTTGGTCTTTGGTCAATTTCAGGTCGGTTCCAGGTCAGTTTTGGTCAGTTTTTAGTCTGTTGGTTGGTCTTTGGTCAATTTCAGGGCAGTTCCAGGTCAGTTTTTAGTCTGTTGGTTGGTTTTTGGTCAATTTCAGGTCGGTTCCAGGTCAGTTTTGATCAGTTTTGGTCTGTTTCTAGTCTGTTGGTTGGTCTGTGGTCAATTTCAGGTCAGTTCCAGGTCAGTTTTGGTCTGTTTTTAGTCTGTTGGTTGGTTTTTGGTCAATTTCAGGTCAGTTCCAGGTCAGTTTTGGTCAGTTTTTAGTCTGTTGGTTGGTCTTTGGTCAATTTCAGGTCAGTTCCAGGTCAGTTTTGATCAGTTTTGGTCTGTTTGTAGTCTGTTGGTTGGTCTGTGGTCAATTTCAGGGCAGTTCCAGGTCAGTTTTGATCAGTTATTAGTCTGTTGGTTGGTATTTGGTCAATTTCAGGTCAGTTTTGGTCAGTTTTTAGTCTGTGGGTTGGTCTTTGGTCAATTTCAGGTCAGTTCCAGGTCAGTTTTGATCAGTTTTGGTCTGTTTCTAGTCTGTTGGTTGGTCTGTGGTCAATTTCAGGTCAGTTCCAGGTCAGTTTTGATCAGTTTTTAGTCTGTTGGTTGGTCTGTGGTCAATTTCAGGTCAGTTCTAGGTCAGTTTTGATCAGTTTTGGTCGGTTTCTAGTCTGTTGGTTGGTCTTTGGTCAATTTCAGGTCAGTTCCAGGTCAGTCTTGATCAGTTTTTAGTCTGTAGGTTGGTTTTTGGTCAATTTCAGGTCAGTTCCAGGTCAGTTTTGATCAGTTTTGGTCAGTTTCTAGTCTGTTGGTTGGTCTTTGGTCAATTTCAGGTCAGTTCCAGGTCAGTTTTGATCAGTTTTGGTCAGTTTTTAGTCTGTAGGTTGGTTCTTGGTCAATTTCAGGTCAGTTCCAGGTCAGTTTTGATCAGTTTTGGTCTGTTTCTAGTCTGTTGGTTGGTCTTTGGTCAATTTCAGGTCAGTTCCAGGTCAGTTTTGATCAGTTTTTAGTCTGTTGGTTGGTCTTTGGTCACTTTTCCTGTGAGTCTTGGTCAGTTTTTAGTCTGTTGGTTGGTCTTTGGTCAATTTCAGGTCAGTTCCAGGTCAGATTTGATCAGTTTTGGTCTGTTTCTAGTCTGTTGGTTGGTCTTTTGTCAATTTCAGGTCAGTTCCAGGTCAGTTTTGATCAGTTTTGGTCAGTTTTTAGTCTGTTGGTTGGTCTTTGGTCAATTTCAGGTCAGTTCCAGGTCAGTTTTGGTCAGTTTTTAGTCTGTTGGTTGGTCTTTGGTCAATTTCAGGTCGGTTCCAGGTCAGTTTTGGTCAGTTTTTAGTCTGTTGGTTGGTCTTTGGTCAATTTCAGGTCAGTTCCAGGTCAGTTTTGATCAGTTTTGGTCTGTTTCTAGTCTGTTGGTTGGTCTGTGGTCAATATCAGGTCAGTTCCAGGCCAGTCCTGATCAGTTTCTAGTCTGTTGGTTGGTCTTTGGTCAATTTCAGGTCAGTTCCAGGTCAGTTTTGATCAATTTTTAGTCTGTTGGTTGGTCTTTGGTCAATTTCAGGTCAGTTCCAGGTCAGTTTTGATCAGTTTTTAGTCTGTTGGTTGGTTTTTGGTCACTTTTCCTGTGAGATTTGGTCAGTTTTTAGTCTGTTGGTTGGTTTTTGGTCAATTTCAGGTCGGTTCCAGGTCAGTTTTGATCAGTTTTGGTCTGTTTCTAGTCCGTTGGTTGGTCTGTGGTCAATTTCAGGTCAGTTCCAGGTCAGTTTTGATCAGTTTTTAGTCTGTTGGTTGGTCTGTGGTCAATTTCAGGTCAGTTCCAGGTCAGTTTTGGTCAGTTTTGGTCTGTTTCTAGTCTGTTGGTTGGTCTTTGGTCAATTTCAGGGCAGTTCTAGGTCAGTTTTTAGTCTGTTGGTTGGTTTTTGGTCAATTTCAGGTCGGTTCCAGGTCAGTTTTGATCAGTTTTGGTCTGTTTCTAGTCTGTTGGTTGGTCTGTGGTCAATTTCAGGTCAGTTCCAGGTCAGTTTTGATCAGTTTTGGTCTGTTTCTATTCTGTTCGTTGGTCTGTGGTCAATTTCAGCTCAGTTCCAGGTCAGTTTTGATCGGTTTTGGTCTGTTTCTAGTCTGTTGGTTGGTCTTTGGTCAATTTCAGGTCAGTTCCAGGTCAGAGTTGATCAGTTTTGGTCTGTTTCTAGTCTGTTGGTTGGTTTTTGGTCAATTTCTGGTCAGTTCCAGGTCAGTTTTGATCAGTTTTGGTCTGTTTTTAGTCTGTTGGTTGGTTTTTGGTCAATTTCAGGTCAGTTCCAGGTCAGTTTTGGTCAGTTTTTAGTCTGTTGGTTGGTCTTTGGTCAATTTCAGGTCAGTTCCAGGTCAGTTTTGATCAGTTTTGGTCTGTTTGTAGTCTGTTGGTTGGTCTGTGGTCAATTTCAGGGCAGTTCCAGGTCAGTTTTGATCAGTTATTAGTCTGTTGGTTGGTATTTGGTCAATTTCAGGTCAGTTTTGGTCAGTTTTTAGTCTGTGGGTTGGTCTTTGGTCAATTTCAGGTCAGTTCCAGGTCAGTTTTGATCAGTTTTGGTCTGTTTCTAGTCTGTTGGTTGGTCTGTGGTCAATTTCAGGTCAGTTCCAGGTCAGTTTTGATCAGTTTTTAGTCTGTTGGTTGGTCTGTGGTCAATTTCAGGTCAGTTCCAGGTCAGTTTTGGTCAGTTTTGGTCTGTTTCTAGTCTGTTGGTTGGTCTTTGGTCAATTTCAGGGCAGTTCTAGGTCAGTTTTTAGTCTGTTGGTTGGTTTTTGGTCAATTTCAGGTCGGTTCCAGGTCAGTTTTGATCAGTTTTGGTCTGTTTCTATTCTGTTCGTTGGTCTGTGGTCAATTTCAGCTCAGTTCCAGGTCAGTTTTGATCGGTTTTGGTCTGTTTCTAGTCTGTTGGTTGGTCTTTGGTCAATTTCAGGTCAGTTCCAGGTCAGAGTTGATCAGTTTTGGTCTGTTTCTAGTCTGTTGGTTGGTTTTTGGTCAATTTCTGGTCAGTTCCAGGTCAGTTTTGATCAGTTTTGGTCTGTTTTTAGTCTGTTGGTTGGTTTTTGGTCAATTTCAGGTCAGTTCCAGGTCAGTTTTGGTCAGTTTTTAGTCTGTTGGTTGGTCTTTGGTCAATTTCAGGTCAGTTCCAGGTCAGTTTTGATCAGTTTTGGTCTGTTTGTAGTCTGTTGGTTGGTCTGTGGTCAATTTCAGGGCAGTTCCAGGTCAGTTTTGATCAGTTATTAGTCTGTTTTTAGTCTGTTGGTTGGTTTTTGGTCAATTTCAGGTCAGTTCCAGGTCAGTTTTGGTCAGTTTTTAGTCTGTTGGTTGGTCTTTGGTCAATTTCAGGTCAGTTCCAGGTCAGTTTTGATCAGTTTTGGTCTGTTTGTAGTCTGTTGGTTGGTCTGTGGTCAATTTCAGGGCAGTTCCAGGTCAGTTTTGATCAGTTATTAGTCTGTTGGTTGGTATTTGGTCAATTTCAGGTCAGTTTTGGTCAGTTTTTAGTCTGTGGGTTGGTCTTTGGTCAATTTCAGGTCAGTTCCAGGTCAGTTTTGATCAGTTTTGGTCTGTTTCTAGTCTGTTGGTTGGTCTGTGGTCAATTTCAGGTCAGTTCCAGGTCAGTTTTGATCAGTTTTTAGTCTGTTGGTTGGTCTGTGGTCATTTTCAGGTCAGTTCTAGGTCAGTTTTGATCAGTTTTGGTCGGTATGCTGCTATAGGACTATACTGCCGGGGGACTCCTCCTTTCAGGGTTATGCCTAGCCAGGCATGGTATTGGTTGAAGATGCAGTCACATCTCCCTTTACTGAAAACCCTCTCTCTCTCTCTCTCTCTCTCTCTCTCTCTCTCTCTCTCTCTCTCTCTCTCTCTCTCTCACCATCACCACCACCATCTGTAAACATACATGTCTGTCATACATGTACATTAATGCATCTTACTAACTAAACTTCTTCCCCGGAGTTTCTGTGCTCTTTTGTCCAGCAGGTTCTCGTGGATCGTGACTGCTGCTGTGGTCCTGCATGACGTCCACTACATATATTATTACTGTCATTAATGTTACCAGATCTCCATTACAGTTTATAGTAACTTAGTTAATGATTTGCTGCTGCTGTGCATCTGTGTCTCTCTATCTCTATCACAGGTTCCACTGCTACTGTAATCATTTTATCATTCATTGTAATCCATTGTCATTTTTCATTGTAATTGTACAAAATGTTTCTGTTGACTTGTTGACTGTACACGTGACATCTATTGCACGTCTGTCCGTCCTGGGAGAGGGATCCCTCCTCTGTGGCTCTTCCTGAGGTTTCTTCCACTTTTTTCCCTGTTAAAAGGGTTTTTTGTGGGCAAGTTTTTCCTCACTCGAACCGAGGGTCTAAGGACAGAGGGTGTCACTCCCTGTACAGATTGTGAAGCCCTCCGAGGCAAAATGTATTTTGCGACTTTGGGCTATACAAATAAAATTTGATTGATTGATTGATGAAATTTGAGTTCCAGGTCAGATTTGATCAGTCCTGATCAGTTTCTAGTCTGTTGGTTGGTCTTTGGTCAATTTCAGGTCAGTTCCAGGTCAGTTTTGATCAGTTTTTAGTCTGTTGGTTGGTCTTTTGTCAATTTCAGGTCAGTTCCAGGTCAGTTTTGGTCAGTTTTTAATCTGTTTGTTGGTTTTTGGTCACTTTTCCTATGAGTTTTGGTCAGTTTTTAGTGTGTTGTTTGGTTTTTGGTCAATTTCAGGTCGGTTCCAGGTCAGTTTTGATCAGTTTTGGTCTGTTTCTAGTCTGTCGGTTGGTCTTTGGTCAATTTCAGGGCAGTTCCAGGTCAGTTTTTAGTCTGTTGGTTGGTTTTTGGTCAATTTCAGGTCGGTTCCAGGTCAGTTTTGATCAGTTTTGGTCAGTTTCTAGTCTGTTGGTTGGTCTGTGGTCAATTTCAGGTCAGTTCCAGGTCAGTTCTGATTAGTTTTGGTCAGTTTTTAGTCTGTTGGTTGGTTTTTGGTCACTTTTCCTGTGAGATTTGGTCAGTTTTTAGTCTGTTGGTTGGTTTTTGGTCAATTTCAGGTCTGTTTCAGGTCAGTTTTGATCAGTTTTGGTCAGTTTTTAGTCTGTTGGTTGGTTTTTGGTCACTTTTCCTGTGAGATTTGGTCAGTTTTTAGTCTGTTGGTTGATCTTTGGTAAATTTCAGGTCAGTTCCAGGTCAGTTTTGGTCAGTTTTTAGTCTGTTGGTTGGTCTTTTGTCAATTTCAGGTCAGTTTCAGGTCAGTTTTGATCAGTTTTTAGTCTGTTGGTTGGTTTTTGGTCAATTTCAGGTTGGTTCCAGGTCAGTTTTGATCAATTTTGGTCAGTTTTTACTCTGTTGGTTGATCTTTGGTAAATTTCAGGTCAGTTCCAGGTCAGTTTTGGTCAGTTTTTAGTCTGTTGGTTGGTCTTTTGTCAATTTCAGGTCAGTTCCAGGTCAGTTTTGATCAGTTTTTAGTCTGTTGGTTGGTTTTTGGTCAATTTCAGGTTGATTCCAGGTCAGTTTTGGTCAGTCTTTAGTCTGTTGGTTGGTCTTTTGTCAATTTCAGGTCAGTTCCAGGTCAGTTTTGGTCAGTTTTTAATCTGTTTGTTGGTTTTTGGTCACTTTTCCTATGAGTTTTGGTCAGTTTTTAGTGTGTTGTTTGGTTTTTGGTCAATTTCAGGTCGGTTCCAGGTCAGTTTTGATCAGTTTTGGTCTGTTTCTAGTCTGTCGGTTGGTCTTTGGTCAATTTCAGGTCAGTTCCAGGTCAGTTTTGATCAGGTTTGGTCAGTTTTTAGTCTGTTGGTTGGTTTTTCGTCAATTTCAGGTCAGTTCCACGTCAGATTTGAGCAGTTTTGGTCTGTTTCTAGTCTGTTGGTTGGTTTTTGGTCAATTTCAGGTCGGTTCCAGGTCAGTTTTGGTCAGTTTTTAGTCTGTTGGTTGGTCTTTGGTCAATTTCAGGTCGGTTCCAGGTCAGTTTTGGTCAGTTTTTAGTCTGTTGGTTGGTCTTTGGTCAATTTCAGGGCAGTTCCAGGTCAGTTTTTAGTCTGTTGGTTGGTTTTTGGTCAATTTCAGGTCGGTTCCAGGTCAGTTTTGATCAGTTTTGGTCTGTTTCTAGTCTGTTGGTTGGTCTGTGGTCAATTTCAGGTCAGTTCCAGGTCAGTTCTGATTAGTTTTGGTCAGTTTTTAGTCTGTTGGTTGGTTTTTGGTCACTTTTCCTGTGAGATTTGGTCAGTTTTTAGTCTGTTGGTTGGTTTTTGGTCAATTTCAGGTCGGTTTCAGGTCAGTTTTGGTCAGTTTTTAGTCTGTTGGTTGGTTTTTGGTCACTTTTCCTGTGAGATTTGGTCAGTTTTTAGTCTGTTGGTTGATCTTTGGTAAATTTCAGGTCAGTTCCAGGTCAGTTTTGGTCAGTTTTTAGTCTGTTGGTTGGTCTTTTGTCAGTTTCAGGTCAGTTTTGATCAGTTTTTAGTCTGTTGGTTGGTTTTTGGTCAATTTCAGGTTGGTTCCAGGTCAGTTTTGATCAATTTTGGTCAGTTTTTACTCTGTTGGTTGGTCTTTGGTCAATTTCAGGGCAGTTCCAGGACAGTTTTTAGTCTGTTGGTTGGTTTTTGGTCAATTTCAGGTCGGTTCCAGGTCAGTTTTGATCAGTTTTGGTCTGTTTCTAGTCTGTTGGTTGGTCTGTGGTCAATTTCAGGTCAGTTCCAGGTCAGTTTTGATCAGTTTTTAGTCTGTTGGTTGGTCTGTGGTCAATTTCAGGTTAGTTCCAGGTCAGTTTTGGTCAGTTTTTAGTCTGTTGGTTGGTCTTTGGTCAATTTCAGGTCAGTTCCAGGTCAGTTTTGATCAGTTTTGGTCTGTTTCTAGTCTGTTGGTTGGTCTGTGGTCAATATCAGGTCAGTTCCAGGCCAGTCCTGATCAGTTTCTAGTCTGTTGGTTGGTCTTTGGTCAATTTCAGGTCACTTCCAGGTCAGTTTTGATCAGTTTTTAGTCTGTTGGTTGGTTTTTGGTCACTTTTCCTGTGAGTCTTGGTCAGTTTTTAGTCTGTTGGTTGGTTTTTGGTCAATTTCAGGTCAGTTCCAGGTCAGTTTTGATCAGTTTTGGTCTGTTTCTAGTCTGTTGGTTGGTCTTTGGTCAATTTCAGGTCAGTTCCAGGTCAGATTTGATCACTTTTGGTCTGTTTCTAGTCTGTTGGTTGGTTTTTGGTCAATTTCTGGTCAGTTCCAGGTCCGTTTTGACCAGTTTTTAGTCTGTTGGTTGGTCTGTGGTCAATTTCAGGTCAGTTCCAAGTCAGTTTTGATCAGTTTTTAGTCTGTTGGTTGGTCTTTGGTCAATTTCAGGTCAGTTCCAGGTCAGTTTTGGTCAGTGTTTTAGTCTGTTGGTTGGTCTTTAGTCAATTTCAGGTCAGTTCCAGGTCAGTTTTGATCAGTTTTTAGTCTGTTGGTTGGTTTTTGGTCACTTTTCCTGTGAGTCTTGGTCAGTTTTTAGTCTGTTGGTTGGTTTTTGGTCAATTTCAGGTCAGTTCCAGGTCAGTTTTGATCAGTTTTGGTCTGTTTCTAGTCTGTTGGTTGGTCTTTGGTCAATTTCAGGTCAGTTCCAGGTCAGATTTGATCCGTTTTGGTCTGTTTCTAGTCTGTTGGTTGGTTTTTGGTCAATTTCTGGTCAGTTCCAGGTCCGTTTTGATCAGTTTTTAGTCTGTTGGTTGGTCTGTGGTCAATTTCAGGTCAGTTCTAGGTCAGTTTTGATCAGTTTTGGTCTGTTTCTAGTCTGTAGGTTGTTTTGTCGTCAATTTCAGGTCAGGTCCAGGTCAGATTTGATCAGTTTTGGTCTGTTTCTAGTCTGTTGGTTGGTCTGTGGTCAATTTCAGGTCAGTTCCAGGTCAGTTTTGATCAATTTTGGTCAGTTTTTACTCTGTCGGTTGGTTTTTGGTCAAATTCAGGTCGGTTCCAGGTCAGTTTTGGTCAGTTTTTAGTTTGTTGGTTGGTCTTTGGTCAATTTCAGGTCAGTTCCAGGTCAGTTTTGGTCAGTCTTTAGTCTGTTGGTTGGTCTTTGGTCAATTTCTGATCAGTTCCAGGGCAGTTCCAGGTCAGTTTTTAGTCTGTTGGTTGGTTTTTGGTCAATTTCAGGTCAGTTCCACGTCAGATTTGAGCAGTTTTGGTCTGTTTCTAGTCTGTTGGTTGGTTTTTGGTCAATTTCAGGTCGGTTCCAGGTCAGTTTTGGTCAGTTTTTAGTCTGTTGGTTGGTCTTTGGTCAATTTCAGGTCGGTTCCAGGTCAGTTTTGGTCAGTTTTTAGTCTGTTGGTTGGTCTTTGGTCAATTTCAGGGCAGTTCCAGGTCAGTTTTTAGTCTGTTGGTTGGTTTTTGGTCAATTTCAGGTCGGTTCCAGGTCAGTTTTGATCAGTTTTGGTCTGTTTCTAGTCTGTTGGTTGGTCTGTGGTCAATTTCAGGTCAGTTCCAGGTCAGTTCTGATTAGTTTTGGTCAGTTTTTTAGTCTGTTGGTTGGTTTTTGGTCACTTTTCCTGTGAGATTTGGTCAGTTTTTAGTCTGTTGGTTGGTTTTTGGTCAATTTCAGGTCGGTTTCAGGTCAGTTTTGGTCAGTTTTTAGTCTGTTGGTTGGTTTTTGGTCACTTTTCCTGTGAGATTTGGTCAGTTTTTAGTCTGTTGGTTGATCTTTGGTAAATTTCAGGTCAGTTCCAGGTCAGTTTTGGTCAGTTTTTAGTCTGTTGGTTGGTCTTTTGTCAGTTTCAGGTCAGTTTTGATCAATTTTTAGTCTGTTGGTTGGTTTTTGGTCAATTTCAGGTTGGTTCCAGGTCAGTTTTGATCAATTTTGGTCAGTTTTTACTCTGTTGGTTGGTCTTTGGTCAATTTCAGGGCAGTTCCAGGACAGTTTTTAGTCTGTTGGTTGGTTTTTGGTCAATTTCAGGTCGGTTCCAGGTCAGTTTTGATCAGTTTTGGTCTGTTTCTAGTCTGTTGGTTGGTCTGTGGTCAATTTCAGGTCAGTTCCAGGTCAGTTTTGATCAGTTTTTAGTCTGTTGGTTGGTCTGTGGTCAATTTCAGGTTAGTTCCAGGTCAGTTTTGGTCAGTTTTTAGTCTGTTGGTTGGTCTTTGGTCAATTTCAGGTCAGTTCCAGGTCAGTTTTGATCAGTTTTGGTCTGTTTCTAGTCTGTTGGTTGGTCTGTGGTCAATATCAGGTCAGTTCCAGGCCAGTCCTGATCAGTTTCTAGTCTGTTGGTTGGTCTTTGGTCAATTTCAGGTCACTTCCAGGTCAGTTTTGATCAGTTTTTAGTCTGTTGGTTGGTTTTTGGTCACTTTTCCTGTGAGTCTTGGTCAGTTTTTAGTCTGTTGGTTGGTTTTTGGTCAATTTCAGGTCAGTTCCAGGTCAGTTTTGATCAGTTTTGGTCTGTTTCTAGTCTGTTGGTTGGTCTTTGGTCAATTTCAGGTCAGTTCCAGGTCAGATTTGATCACTTTTGGTCTGTTTCTAGTCTGTTGGTTGGTTTTTGGTCAATTTCTGGTCAGTTCCAGGTCCGTTTTGATCAGTTTTTAGTCTGTTGGTTGGTCTGTGGTCAATTTCAGGTCAGTTCCAAGTCAGTTTTGATCAGTTTTTAGTCTGTTGGTTGGTCTTTGGTCAATTTCAGGTCAGTTCCAGGTCAGTTTTGGTCAGTGTTTTAGTCTGTTGGTTGGTCTTTAGTCAATTTCAGGTCAGTTCCAGGTCAGTTTTGATCAGTTTTTAGTCTGTTGGTTGGTTTTTGGTCACTTTTCCTGTGAGTCTTGGTCAGTTTTTAGTCTGTTGGTTGGTTTTTGGTCAATTTCAGGTCAGTTCCAGGTCAGTTTTGATCAGTTTTGGTCAGTTTTTACTCTGTTGGTTGGTCTTTGGTCAATTTCAGGGCAGTTCCAGGACAGTTTTTAGTCTGTTGGTTGGTTTTTGGTCAATTTCAGGTCGGTTCCAGGTCAGTTTTGATCAGTTTTGGTCTGTTTCTAGTCTGTTGGTTGGTCTGTGGTCAATTTCAGGTCAGTTCCAGGTCAGTTTTGATCAGTTTTTAGTCTGTTGGTTGGTCTGTGGTCAATTTCAGGTTAGTTCCAGGTCAGTTTTGGTCAGTTTTTAGTCTGTTGGTTGGTCTTTGGTCAATTTCAGGTCAGTTCCAGGTCAGTTTTGATCAGTTTTGGTCTGTTTCTAGTCTGTTGGTTGGTCTGTGGTCAATATCAGGTCAGTTCCAGGCCAGTCCTGATCAGTTTCTAGTCTGTTGGTTGGTCTTTGGTCAATTTCAGGTCACTTCCAGGTCAGTTTTGATCAGTTTTTAGTCTGTTGGTTGGTTTTTGGTCACTTTTCCTGTGAGTCTTGGTCAGTTTTTAGTCTGTTGGTTGGTTTTTGGTCAATTTCAGGTCAGTTCCAGGTCAGTTTTGATCAGTTTTGGTCTGTTTCTAGTCTGTTGGTTGGTCTTTGGTCAATTTCAGGTCAGTTCCAGGTCAGATTTGATCACTTTTGGTCTGTTTCTAGTCTGTTGGTTGGTTTTTGGTCAATTTCTGGTCAGTTCCAGGTCCGTTTTGATCAGTTTTTAGTCTGTTGGTTGGTCTGTGGTCAATTTCAGGTCAGTTCCAAGTCAGTTTTGATCAGTTTTTAGTCTGTTGGTTGGTCTTTGGTCAATTTCAGGTCAGTTCCAGGTCAGTTTTGGTCAGTGTTTTAGTCTGTTGGTTGGTCTTTAGTCAATTTCAGGTCAGTTCCAGGTCAGTTTTGATCAGTTTTTAGTCTGTTGGTTGGTTTTTGGTCACTTTTCCTGTGAGTCTTGGTCAGTTTTTTAGTCTGTTGGTTGGTTTTTGGTCAATTTCAGGTCAGTTCCAGGTCAGTTTTGATCAGTTTTGGTCTGTTTCTAGTCTGTTGGTTGGTCTTTGGTCAATTTCAGGTCAGTTCCAGGTCAGATTTGATCCGTTTTGGTCTGTTTCTAGTCTGTTGGTTGGTTTTTGGTCAATTTCTGGTCAGTTCCAGGTCCGTTTTGATCAGTTTTTAGTCTGTTGGTTGGTCTGTGGTCAATTTCAGGTCAGTTCTAGGTCAGTTTTGATCAGTTTTGGTCTGTTTCTAGTCTGTAGGTTGTTTTGTCGTCAATTTCAGGTCAGGTCCAGGTCAGATTTGATCAGTTTTGGTCTGTTTCTAGTCTGTTGGTTGGTCTGTGGTCAATTTCAGGTCAGTTCCAGGTCAGTTTTGATCAATTTTGGTCAGTTTTTACTCTGTCGGTTGGTTTTTGGTCAAATTCAGGTCGGTTCCAGGTCAGTTTTGGTCAGTTTTTAGTTTGTTGGTTGGTCTTTGGTCAATTTCAGGTCAGTTCCAGGTCAGTTTTGGTCAGTCTTTAGTCTGTTGGTTGGTCTTTGGTCAATTTCTGATCAGTTCCAGGGCAGTTCCAGGTCAGTTTTTAGTCTGTTGGTTGGTTTTTGGTCAATTTCAGGTCGGTTCCAGGTCAGTTTTGATCAGTTTTGGTCTGTTTCTAGTCTCTTGGTTGGTCTGTGGTCAATTTCTGGTCAGTTCCAGGTCAGTTTTGATCAGTTTTTAGTCTGTTGGTTGGTCTGTGGTCAATTTCAGGTCGGTTCCAGGTCAGTTTTGGTCTGTTTTTAGTCTGTTGGTTGGTCTTTGGTCAATTTCAGGGCAGTTCCAGGTCAGTTTTTAGTCTGTTGGTTGGTTTTGTCGTCAATTTCAGGTCGGTTCCAGGTCAGTTTTGATCAGTTTTGGTCTGTTTCTAGTCTGTTGGTTGGTCTGTGGTCAATTTCAGGTCAGTTCCAGGTCAGTTTTGATCAGTTTTGGTCAGTTTTTAGTCTGTTGGTTGGTTCTTGGTCACTTTTCCTGTGAGATTTGGTCAGTTTTTAGTCTGTTGGTTGGTTTTTGGTCAATTTCAGGTCGGTTCCAGGTCAGTTTTGATCAGTTTTGGTCTGTTTCTAGTCTGTTGGTTGGTCTGTGGTCAATTTCTGGTCAGTTCCAGGTCAGTTTTGATCAGTTTTTAGTCTGTTGGTTGGTCTGTGGTCAATTTCAGGTCAGTTCCAGGTCAGTTTTGGTCAGTTTTGGTCTGTTTTTACTCTGTTGGTTGGTCTTTGGTCAATTTCAGGGCAGTTCTAGGTCAGTTTTT
>CAMPSB010000023.1:0-28316 GCA_946959425.1 Argyrosomus regius
GTCAGTTTTGATCAGTTTTGGTCTGTTTCTAGTCTGTTGGTTGGTCTTTGGTCAATTTCAGGTCAGTTCCAGGTCAGTTTTGATCAGTTTTTAGTCTGTTGGTTGGTCTTTGGTCAATTTCAGGTCGGTTCCAGGTCAGTTTTGGTCAGTTTTTAGTCTGTTGGTTGGTCTTTGGTCAATTTCAGGTCAGTTCCAGGTCATGGTCAGTTTTTAGTCTGTTGGTTGGTTTTTGGTCAATTTCAGGTCGGTTCCAGGTCAGTTTTGATCAGTTTTGGTCTGTTTCTAGTCTGTTGGTTGGTCTTTGGTCAATTTCAGGTCAGTTCCAGGTCAGTTTTGATCAGTTTTGGTCAGTTTTTAGTCTGTTGGTTGGTTTTTGGTCAATTTGGTCATTTCCATGTCAGATTTGGTCAGTTTTTAGTCTGTTGGTTGGTCTTTGGTCAATTTCAGGTCGGTTCCAGGTCAGTTTTGATCAGTTTTGGTCAGTTTTTAGTCTGTTGGTTGGTCTTTGGTCACTTTTCCTGTGAGTTTTGGTCAGTTTTTAGTCTGTTGGTTGGTCTTTGGTCAATTTCAGGTCAGTTCCAGGTCAGTTTTGGTCAGTTTTTAGTCTGTTGGTTGGTCTTTTGTCAATTTCAGGTCAGTTCCACAGGTCAGTTTTGTAGTTTTAGTCAGTTTTTAGTCTGTTGGTTGGTCTTTGGTCAATTTCAGGTCAGTTCCAGGTCAGTTTTGATCAGTTTTTAGTCTGTTGGTTGGTCTTTGGTCAATTTTTCAGTTCCGGTCAGTTTTGGTCAGTTTTTAGTCTGTTGGTTGGTCTTTGGTCAATTTCAGGTCAGTTCCAGGTCAGTTTTGGTCAGTTTTTAGTCTGTTGGTTGGTCTTTGGTCAATTTCAGGTCGGTTCCAGGTCAGTTTTGATCAGTTTTGGTCTGTTTCTAGTCTGTTGGTTGGTCTTTGGTCAATTTCAGGTCAGTTCCAGGTCAGTTTTGATCAGTTTTGGTCAGTTTTTAGTCTGTTGGTTGGTCTTTGGTCAATTTCAGGTCAGTTCCAGGTCAGTTTTGGTCAGTTTCTAGTCTGTTGGTTGGTCTTTGGTCAATTTCAGGTCAGTTCCAGGTCAGTTTTGGTCAGTTTTTAGTCTGTTGGTTGGTCTTTGGTCAATTTCAGGTCAGTTCCAGGTCAGTTTTGATCAGTTTTTAGTCTGTTGGTTGGTTTTTGGTCACTTTTCCGGTGAGATTTGGTCAGTTTTTAGTCTGTTGGTTGGTTTTTTGGTCAATTTCAGGTCGGTTCCAGGTCAGTTTTGATCAGTTTTGGTCTGTTTCTAGTCTGTTGGTTGGTCTGTGGTCAATTTCAGGTCAGTTCCAGGTCAGTTTTGATCAGTTTTTAGTCTGTTGGTTGGTCTTTGGTCAATTTCAGGTCAGTTCCAGGTCAGTTTTGGTCAGTTTTGGTCTGTTTTTAGTCTTGTTGGTTGGTCTTTGGTCAATTTCAGGGCAGTTCTAGGTCAGTTTTTAGTCTGTTGGTTGGTTTTTGGTCAATTTCAGGTCGGTTCCAGGTCAGTTTTGATCAGTTTTGGTCTGTTTCTAGTCTGTTGGTTGGTCTGTGGTCAATTTCAGGTCAGTTCCAGGTCAGTTTTGATCAGTTTTGGTCTGTTTCTAGTCTGTTGGTTGGTCTTTGGTCAATTTCAGCTCAGTTCCAGGTCAGTTTTGATCGGTTTTGGTCTGTTTCTAGTCTGTTGGTTGGTCTTTGGTCAATTTCAGGTCAGTTCCAGGTCAGATTTGATCAGTTTTGGTCTGTTTCTAGTCTGTTGGTTGGTTTTTGGTCAATTTCTGGTCAGTTCCAGGTCAGTTTTGATCAGTTTTGGTCTGTTTTTAGTCTGTTGGTTGGTTTTTGGTCAATTTCAGGTCAGTTCCAGGTCAGTTTTGGTCAGTTTTTAGTCTGTTGGTTGGTCTTTGGTCAATTTCAGGTCAGTTCCAGGTCAGTTTTGATCAGTTTTGGTCTGCTTGTAGTCTGTTGGTTGGTCTGTGGTCAATTTCAGGGCAGTTCCAGGTCAGTTTTGATCAGTTATTAGTCTGTTGGTTGGTATTTGGTCAATTTCAGGTCAGTTTTGGTCAGTTTTTAGTCTGTGGGTTGGTCTTTGGTCAATTTCAGGTCAGTTTTGATCAGTTTTGATCAGTTTTGGTCTGTTTCTAGTCTGTTGGTTGGTCTGTGGTCAATTTCAGGTCAGTTCCAGGTCAGTTTTGATCAGTTTTTAGTCTGTTGGTTGGTCTGTGGTCATTTTCAGGTCAGTTCTAGGTCAGTCTTGATCAGTTTTTAGTCTGTAGGTTGGTTTTTGGTCAATTTCAGGTCAGTTCCAGGTCAGTTTTGATCAGTTTTGGTCTGTTTCTAGTCTGTTGGTTGGTCTTTGGTCAATTTCAGGTCAGTTCCAGGTCAGTTTTGATCAGTTTTGGTCAGTTTTTAGTCTGTAGGTTGGTTCTTGGTCAATTTCAGGTCAGTTCCAGGTCAGTTTTGATCAGTTTTGGTCTGTTTCTAGTCTGTTGGTTGGTCTTTGGTCAATTTCAGGTCAGTTCCAGGTCAGTTTTGATCAGTTTTTAGTCTGTTGGTTGGTTTTTGGTCACTTTTCCTGTGAGTCTTGGTCAGTTTTTAGTCTGTTGGTTGGTCTTTGGTCAATTTCAGGTCAGTTCCAGGTCAGATTTGATCAGTTTTGGTCTGTTTCTAGTCTGTTGGTTGGTCTTTTGTCAATTTCAGGTCAGTTCCAGGTCAGTTTTGATCAGTTTTGGTCAGTTTTTAGTCTGTTGGTTGGTTTTTCGTCAATTTCAGGTCGGTTCCAGGTCAGTTTTGGTCAGTTTTTAGTCTGTTGGTTGGTCTTTGGTCAATTTCAGGTCAGTTCCAGGTCAGTTTTGATCAGTTTTGGTCTGTTTCTAGTCTGTTGGTTGGTCTGTGGTCAATATCAGGTCAGTTCCAGGCCAGTCCTGATCAGTTTCTAGTCTGTTGGTTGGTCTTTGGTCAATTTCAGGTCAGTTCCAGGTCAGTTTTGATCAGTTTTTAGTCTGTTGGTTGGTCTTTGGTCAATTTCAGGTCAGTTACAGGTCAGTTTTGGTCAGTTTTTAGTCTGTTGGTTGGTCTTTGGTCAATTTCAGGTCAGTTCCAGGTCAGTTTTGGTCAGTTTTTAATCTGTTTGTTGGTTTTTGGTCACTTTTCCTATGAGTTTTGGTCAGTTTTTAGTGCGTTGTTTGGTTTTTGGTCAATTTCAGGTCGGTTCCAGGTCAGTTTTGATCAGTTTTGGTCTGTTTCTAGTCTGTCGGTTGGTCTTTGGTCAATTTCAGGTCAGTTCCAGGTCAGTTTTGATCAGGTTTGGTCAGTTTTTAGTCTGTTGGTTGGTTTTTCGTCAATTTCAGGTCAGTTCCAGGTCAGATTTGAGCAGTTTTGGTCTGTTTCTAGTCTGTTGGTTGGTTTTTGGTCAATTTCAGGTCGGTTCCAGGTCAGTTTTGGTCAGTTTTTAGTCTGTTGGTTGGTCTTTGGTCAATTTCTTGGCATCAGTTTGGTCAGTTTTTAGTCTGTTGGTAGGTCTTTGGTATTCAGTTCCAGGTCAGTTTTTAGTCTGTTGGTTGGTTTTTGGTCAATTTCAGGTCGGTTCCAGGTCAGTTTTGATCAGTTTTGGTCTGTTTCTAGTCTGTTGGTTGGTCTGTGGTCAATTTCAGGTCAGTTCCAGGTCAGTTCTGATTAGTTTTGGTCAGTTTTTAGTCTGTTGGTTGGTTTTTGGTCACTTTTCCTGTGAGATTTGGTCAGTTTTTAGTCTGTTGGTTGGTTTTTGGTCAATTTCAGGTCGGTTTCAGGTCAGTTTTGATCAGTTTTGGTCAGTTTTTAGTCTGTTGGTTGGTTTTTGGTCACTTTTCCTGTGAGATTTGGTCAGTTTTTAGTCTGTTGGTTGATCTTTGGTAAATTTCAGGTCAGTTCCAGGTCAGTTTTGGTCAGTTTTTAGTCTGTTGGTTGGTCTTTTGTCAATTTCAGGTCAGTTTCAGGTCAGTTTTGATCAGTTTTTAGTCTGTTGGTTGGTTTTTGGTCAATTTCAGGTTGGTTCCAGGTCAGTTTTGATCAATTTTGGTCAGTTTTTACTCTGTTGGTTGATCTTTGGTAAATTTCAGGTCAGTTCCAGGTCAGTTTTGGTCAGTTTTTAGTCTGTTGGTTGGTCTTTTGTCAATTTCAGGTCAGTTCCAGGTCAGTTTTGATCAGTTTTTAGTCTGTTGGTTGGTTTTTGGTCAATTTCAGGTTGATTCCAGGTCAGTTTTGGTCAGTTTTTAGTCTGTTGGTTGGTCTTTGGTCAATTTCAGGTCAGTTCCAGGTCAGTTTTGGTCAGTTTTTAATCTGTTTGTTGGTTTTTGGTCACTTTTCCTATGAGTTTTGGTCAGTTTTTAGTGTGTTGTTTGGTTTTTGGTCAATTTCAGGTCGGTTCCAGGTCAGTTTTGATCAGTTTTGGTCTGTTTCTAGTCTGTCGGTTGGTCTTTGGTCAATTTCAGGTCAGTTCCAGGTCAGTTTTGATCAGGTTTGGTCAGTTTTTAGTCTGTTGGTTGGTTTTTCGTCAATTTCAGGTCAGTTCCAGGTCAGATTTGAGCAGTTTTGGTCTGTTTCTAGTCTGTTGGTTGGTTTTTGGTCAATTTCAGGTCGGTTCCAGGTCAGTTTTGGTCAGTTTTTAGTCTGTTGGTTGGTCTTTGGTCAATTTCAGGTCGGTTCCAGGTCAGTTTTGGTCAGTTTTTAGTCTGTTGGTTGGTCTTTGGTCAATTTCAGGGCAGTTCCAGGTCAGTTTTTAGTCTGTTGGTTGGTTTTTGGTCAATTTCAGGTCGGTTCCAGGTCAGTTTTGATCAGTTTTGGTCTGTTTCTAGTCTGTTGGTTGGTCTGTGGTCAATTTCAGGTCAGTTCCAGGTCAGTTCTGATCAGTTTTGGTCAGTTTTTAGTGTGTTGGTTGGTTTTTGGTCAATTTCAGGTCGGTTCCAGGTCAGTTTTGGTCAGTTTTTAGTCTGTTGGTTGGTCTTTGGTCAATTTCAGGGCAGTTCCAGGTCAGTTTTGATCAGTTTTTAGTCTGTTGGTTGGTCTTTGGTCAATTTCAGGGCAGTTCCAGGTCAGTTTTGATCAGTTTTTAGTCTGTTGGTTGGTCTTTGGTCAATTTCAGGTCAGTTCCAGGTCAGTTTTGGTCAGTTTTTAGTCTGTTGGTTGGTCTTTGGTCAATTTCAGGTCAGTTCCAGGTCAGTTTTGATCAGTTTTTAGTCTGTTGGTTGGTTTTTGGTCAATTTCAGGTCGGTTCCAGGTCAGTTTTGATCATTTTGGTCTGTTTTTAGTCTGTTGGTTGGTCTTTGGTCAATTTCAGGTCAGTTCCAGGTCAGTTTTGGTCAGTTTTTAGTCTGTTGGTTGGTCTTTGGTCAATTTCAGGTCAGTTCCAGGTCAGTTTTGATCGTCAGTTTTTAGTCTGTTGGTTGGTTTTTGGTCAATTTCAGGTCAGTTCCAGGTCAGTTTTGATCAGTTTTGGTCTGTTTCTAGTCTGTTGGTTGGTCTTTGGTCAATTTCAGGTCAGTTCCAGGTCAGTTTTGATCAGTTTTTAGTCTGTTGGTTGGTCTTTGGTCAATTTCAGGTCAGTTCCAGGTCAGTTTTGTCAGTTTTTAGTCTGTTGGTTGGTCTTTGGTCAATTTCAGGTCAGTTCCAGGTCAGTTTTGGTCTGTTTTATGTTGTTGGTCTTTGGTCAATTTCAGGTCAGTTCCAGGTCAGTTTTGATCAGTTTTGGTCTGTTTTTAGTCTGTTGGTTGGTCTTTGGTCAATTTCAGGTCAGTTCCAGGTCAGTTTTGATCAGTTTTGGTCTGTTTTTAGTCTGTTGGTTGGTCTTTGGTCAATTTCAGGTCAGTTCCAGGTCAGTTTTGATCAGTTTTTAGTCTGTTGGTTGGTCTTTGGTCAATTTCAGGTCAGTTCCAGGTCAGTTTTGGTCAGTTTTGGTCTGTTTTAGTCTGTTGGTTGGTCTTTGGTCAATTTCAGGGCAGTTTCAGGTCAGTTTTGGTCAGTTTTTAGTCTGTTGGTTGGTTTTTGGTCAATTTCAGGTCGGTTCCAGGTCAGTTTTGATCAGTTTTGGTCTGTTTCTAGTCTGTTGGTTGGTCTGTGGTCAATTTCAGGTCAGTTCCAGGTCAGTTTTGATCAGTTTTGGTCAGTTTTTAGTCTGTTGGTTGGTCTTTGGTCAATTTCAGGTCAGTTCCAGGTCAGTTTTGATCAGTTTTGGTCTGTTTCTAGTCTGTTGGTTGGTCTTTGGTCAATTTCAGGTCAGTTCCAGGTCAGTTTTGATCAGTTTTGGTCTGTTTCTAGTCTGTTGGTTGGTTTTTGGTCAATTTCAGGTCAGTTCCAGGTCAGTTTTGATCAGTTTTGGTCAGTTTTTAGTCTGTTGGTTGGTCTTTGGTCAATTTCAGGTCAGTTCCAGGTCAGTTTTGGTCAGTTTTTAGTCTGTTGGTTGGTTTTTGGTCAATTTCAGGTCAGTTCCAGGTCAGTTTTGATCAGTTTTGGTCTGTTTCTAGTCTGTTGGTTGGTCTGTGGTCAATTTCAGGTCAGTTCCAGGTCAGTTTTGATCAGTTTTTAGTCTGTTGGTTGGTCTTTGGTCACATTTCAGGTCAGTTTTGGTCAGTTTTTAGTCTGTTGGTTGGTCTTTGGTCAATTTCAGGTCAGTTCCAGGTCAGTTTTGATCAGTTTTGGTCTGTTTCTAGTCTGTTGGTTGGTCTTTGGTCAATTTCAGGTCAGTTCCAGGTCAGTTTTGATCAGTTTTTAGTCTGTTGGTTGGTCTTTGGTCAATTTCAGGTCAGTTCTAGGTCAGTTTTGGTCAGTTTTTAGTCTGTTGGTTGGTTTTTGGTCAATTTCAGGTCAGTTCCAGGTCAGTTTTGATCAGTTTTGGTCTGTTTCTAGTCTGTTGGTTGGTCTTTGGTCAATTTCAGGTCAGTTCCAGGTCAGTTTTGATCAGTTTTGGTCAGTTTTTAGTCTGTTGGTTGGTTTTTGGTCAATTTCAGGTCAGTTCCAGGTCAGTTTTGATCAGTTTTGGTCTGTTTCTAGTCTGTTGGTTGGTCTTTGGTCAATTTCAGGTCAGTTCCAGGTCAGTTTTGATCAGTTTTTAGTCTGTTGGTTGGTCTTTGGTCACTTTTCCTGTGAGTCTTGGTCAGTTTTTAGTCTGTTGGTTGGTCTTTGGTCAATTTCAGGTCAGTTCCAGGTCAGTTTTGATCAGTTTTGGTCTGTTTCTAGTCTGTTGGTTGGTCTTTTTGTCAATTTCAGGTCAGTTCCAGGTCAGTTTTGATCAGTTTTGGTCAGTTTTTAGTCTGTTGGTTGGTCTTTGGTCAATTTCAGGTCGGTTCCAGGTCAGTTTTGGTCAGTTTTTTAGTCTGTTGGTTGGTCTTTGGTCAATTTCAGGTCAGTTCCAGGTCAGTTTTGATCAGTTTTGGTCTGTTTTTAGTCTGTTGGTTGGTCTTTGGTCAATTTCAGGTCAGTTCCAGGTCAGTCTTGATCAGTTTTTAGTCTGTAGGTTGGTTTTTGGTCAATTTCAGGTCAGTTCCAGGTCAGTTTTGATCAGTTTTTAGTCTGTTGGTTGGTCTTTGGTCAATTTCAGGTCAGTTCCAGGTCAGTTTTGGTCAGTTTTTAGTCTGTTGGTTGGTCTTTGGTCAATTTCAGGTCAGTTCCAGGTCAGTTTTGGTCAGTTTTTAATCTGTTTGTTGGTTTTTGGTCACTTTTCCTATGAGTTTTGGTCAGTTTTTAGTGTGTTGTTTGGTTTTTGGTCAATTTCAGGTCGGTTCCAGGTCAGTTTTGATCAGTTTTGGTCTGTTTCTAGTCTGTCGGTTGGTCTTTGGTCAATTTCAGGTCAGTTCCAGGTCAGTTTTGATCAGGTTTGGTCAGTTTTTAGTCTGTTGGTTGGTTTTTCGTCAATTTCAGGTCAGTTCCAGGTCAGATTTGAGCAGTTTTGGTCTGTTTCTAGTCTGTTGGTTGGTTTTTGGTCAATTTCAGGTCGGTTCCAGGTCAGTTTTGGTCAGTTTTTAGTCTGTTGGTTGGTCTTTGGTCAATTTCAGGTCGGTTCCAGGTCAGTTTTGGTCAGTTTTTAGTCTGTTGGTTGGTCTTTGGTCAATTTCAGGGCAGTTCCAGGTCAGTTTTTAGTCTGTTGGTTGGTTTTTGGTCAATTTCAGGTCGGTTCCAGGTCAGTTTTGATCAGTTTTGGTCTGTTTCTAGTCTGTTGGTTGGTCTGTGGTCAATTTCAGGTCAGTTCCAGGTCAGTCTAGTTTTGGTCTGTTTTTAGTCTGTTGGTTGGTTTTTGGTCATTTCTTTTCCAGGTGAGTTTTGGTCAGTTTTTAGTCTGTTGGTTGGTTTTTGGTCAATTTCAGGTCAGTTCCAGGTCAGTTTTGATCAGTTTTGGTCTGTTTTTAGTCTGTTGGTTGGTTTTTGGTCACATTTCCTGTCAGTTCCAGGTCAGTTTTTTAGTCTGTTGGTTGGTCTTTGGTCAATTTCAGGTCAGTTCCAGGTCAGTTTTGGTCAGTTTTTAGTCTGTTGGTTGGTCTTTGGTCAATTTCAGGTCAGTTCCAGGTCAGTTTTGATCAGTTTTTAGTCTGTTGGTTGGTTTTTGGTCAATTTCAGGTCGGTTCCAGGTCAGTTTTGATCAGTTTTGGTCTGTTTTTAGTCTGTTGGTTGGTCTTTGGTCAATTTCAGGTCAGTTCCAGGTCAGTTTTGGTCAGTTTTTAGTCTGTTGGTTGGTCTTTGGTCAATTTCAGGTCAGTTCCAGGTCAGTTTTGATCAGTTTTTAGTCTGTTGGTTGGTTTTTGGTCAATTTCAGGTCAGTTCCAGGTCAGTTTTGATCAGTTTTGGTTGTTTCTAGTCTGTTGGTTGGTCTTTGGTCAATTTCAGGTCAGTTCCAGGTCAGTTTTGGTCAGTTTTTAGTCTGTTGGTTGGTTTTTGGTCACTTTTCCTATGAGTTTTGGTCAGTTTTTAGTCTGTTGGTTGGTCTTTGGTCAATTTCAGGTCAGTTCCAGGTCAGTTTTGATCAGTTTTGGTCTGTTTCTAGTCTGTTGGTTGGTCTTTGGTCAATTTCAGGTCAGTTCCAGGTCAGTTTTGATCAGGTTTGGTCAGTTTTTAGTCTGTTGGTTGGTTTTTGGTCAATTTCAGGTCAGTTCCAGGTCAGTTTTGATCAGTTTTGGTCTGTTTCTAGTCTGTTGGTTGGTCTTTGGTCAATTTCAGGTCAGTTCCAGGTCAGTTTTGATCAGTTTTTAGTCTGTTGGTTGGTCTTTGGTCAATTTCAGGTCGGTTCCAGGTCAGTTTTGGTCAGTTTTTAGTCTGTTGGTTGGTCTTTGGTCAATTTCAGGTCAGTTCCAGGTCAGTTTTGTAGTCTTGTCTGTTGGTTGGTTTTTGGTCAATTTCAGGTCGGTTCCAGGTCAGTTTTGATCAGTTTTGGTCTGTTTTTAGTCTGTTGGTTGGTCTTTGGTCAATTTCAGGTCAGTTCCAGGTCAGTTTTGGTCAGTTTTTAGTCTGTTGGTTGGTCTTTGGTCAATTTCAGGTCAGTTCCAGGTCAGTTTTGGTCAGTTTTTAGTCTGTTGGTTGGTCTTTGGTCAATTTCAGGTCAGTTCCAGGTCAGTTTTGATCAGTTTTGGTCTGTTTCTAGTCTGTTGGTTGGTCTTTGGTCAATTTCAGGTCAGTTCCAGGTCAGTTTTGATCAGTTTTTAGTCTGTTTGGTTGGTTTTGTGTCTGTTGGTTGGTCTTTGGTCAATTTTTCCAGGTCAGTTTTGATCAGTTTTGGTCAGTTTTTAGTCTGTTGGTTGGTCTTTGGTCAATTTCAGGTCAGTTCCAGGTCAGTTTTGGTCAGTTTTTAGTCTGTTGGTTGGTCTTTGGTCAATTTCAGGTCAGTTCCAGGTCAGTTTTGATCAGTTTTGGTCAGTTTTTAGTCTGTTGGTTGGTCTTTGGTCAATTTCAGGTCAGTTCCAGGTCAGTTTTGGTCAGTTTTTAGTCTGTTGGTTGGTTTTTGGTCAATTTCAGGTCAGTTCCAGGTCAGTTTTGATCAGTTTTGGTCTGTTTCTAGTCTGTTGGTTGGTCTTTGGTCAATTTCAGGTCAGTTCCAGGTCAGTTTTGATCAGTTTTGGTCAGTTTTTAGTCTGTTGGTTGGTCTTTGGTCAATTTCAGGTCAGTTCCAGGTCAGTTTTGATCAGTTTTGGTCGTTTCTAGTCTGTTGGTTGGTCTTTGGTCAATTTCAGGTCAGTTCCAGGTCAGTTTTGGTCAGTTTTTAGTCTGTTGGTTGGTCTTTGGTCAATTTCAGGTCAGTTCCAGGTCAGTTTTGATCAGTTTTGGTCTGTTTTTAGTCTGTTGGTTGGTCTTTGGTCAATTTCAGGTCGGTTCCAGTTCCAGTTTTGGTCAGTTTTTAGTCTGTTGGTTGGTCTTTGGTCAATTTCAGGTCGGTTCCAGGTCAGTTTTGATCAGTTTTGGTCTGTTTCTAGTCTGTTGGTTGGTCTTTGGTCAATTTCAGGTCAGTTCCAGGTCAGTTTTGGTCTGTTTTTAGTCTGTTGGTTGGTTTTTGGTCAATTTCAGGTCAGTTCCAGGTCAGTTCCAGGTCAGTTTTGGTCAGTTTTTAGTCTGTTGGTTGGTCTTTGGTCAATTTCAGGTCAGTTCCAGGTCAGTTTTGATCAGTTTTGGTCTGTTTTTAGTCTGTTGGTTGGTCTTTGGTCAATTTTCAGGTCAGTTCCAGGTCAGTTTTGATCAGTTTTGGTCAGTTTTTTAGTCTGTTGGTTGGTCTTTGGTCAATTTCAGGTCAGTTCCAGGTCAGTTTTGATCAGTTTTGGTCTGTTTTTAGTCTGTTGGTTGGTCTTTGGTCAATTTCAGGTCAGTTCCAGGTCAGTTTTGATCAGTTTTTAGTCTGTTGGTTGGTCTTTGGTCACTTTTTCCAGGTGAGTTTTGGTCAGTTTTTAGTCTGTTGGTTGGTCTTTGGTCAATTTCAGGTCAGTTCCAGGTCAGTTTTGATCAGTTTTGGTCTGTTTCTAGTCTGTTGGTTGGTCTTTGGTCAATTTCAGGTCAGTTCCAGGTCAGTTTTGATCAGTTTTGGTCAGTTTTTAGTCTGTTGGTTGGTCTTTGGTCAATTTCAGGTCAGTTCCAGGTCAGTTTTGGTCAGTTTTTAGTCTGTTGGTTGGTCTTTGGTCAATTTCAGGTCGGTTCCAGGTCAGTTTTGGTCAGTTTTTAGTCTGTTGGTTGGTCTTTGGTCAATTTCAGGTCAGTTCCAGGTCAGTTTTGATCAGTTTTGGTCTGTTTCTAGTCTGTTGGTTGGTCTGTGGTCAATATCAGGTCAGTTCCAGGCCAGTCTTTGATCAGTTTCTAGTCTGTTGGTTGGTCTTTGGTCAATTTCAGGTCAGTTCCAGGTCAGTTTTGATCAGTTTTTAGTCTGTTGGTTGGTCTTTGGTCAATTTCAGGTCAGTTACAGGTCAGTTTTGGTCAGTTTTTAGTCTGTTGGTTGGTCTTTGGTCAATTTCAGGTCAGTTCCAGGTCAGTTTTGGTCAGTTTTTAGTCTGTTGGTTGGTTTTTGGTCACTTTTCCTATGAGTTTTGGTCAGTTTTTAGTGTGTTGTTTGGTTTTTGGTCAATTTCAGGTCGGTTCCAGGTCAGTTTTGATCAGTTTTGGTCTGTTTCTAGTCTGTCGGTTGGTCTTTGGTCAATTTCAGGGCAGTTCCAGGTCAGTTTTGATCAGTTTTGGTCAGTTTTTAGTCTGCATGTTGGTTTTTGGTCAATTTCAGGTCGGTTCCAGGTCAGTTTTGGTCAGTTTCTAGTCTGTTGGTTGGTCTTTGGTCAATTTCAGGTCAGTTCCAGGTCAGTTTTGATCAGTTTTTAGTCTGTTGGTTGGTCTTTGGTCAATTTCAGGTCAGTTCCAGGTCAGTTTTGGTCAGTTTTTAATCTGTTTGTTGGTTTTTGGTCACTTTTCCTATGAGTTTTGGTCAGTTTTTAGTGTGTTGTTTGGTTTTTGGTCAATTTCAGGTCGGTTCCAGGTCAGTTTTGATCAGTTTTGGTCTGTTTCTAGTCTGTCGGTTGGTCTTTGGTCAATTTCAGGTCAGTTCCAGGTCAGTTTTGATCAGGTTTGGTCAGTTTTTAGTCTGTTGGTTGGTTTTTCGTCAATTTCAGGTCAGTTCCAGGTCAGATTTGAGCAGTTTTGGTCTGTTTCTAGTCTGTTGGTTGGTTTTTGGTCAATTTCAGGTCGGTTCCAGGTCAGTTTTGGTCAGTTTTTAGTCTGTTGGTTGGTCTTTGGTCAATTTCAGGTCGGTTCCAGGTCAGTTTTGGTCAGTTTTTAGTCTGTTGGTTGGTCTTTGGTCAATTTCAGGGCAGTTCCAGGTCAGTTTTTAGTCTGTTGGTTGGTTTTTGGTCAATTTCAGGTCGGTTCCAGGTCAGTTTTGATCAGTTTTGGTCTGTTTCTAGTCTGTTGGTTGGTCTGTGGTCAATTTCAGGTCAGTTCCAGGTCAGTTTTGGTCTGTTTTTAGTCTGTTGGTTGGTTTTTGGTCAATTTCAGGTCAGTTCCAGGTCAGTTTTGGTCAGTTTTTAGTCTGTTGGTTGGTCTTTGGTCAATTTCAGGTCAGTTCCAGGTCAGTTTTGATCAGTTTTGGTCTGTTTGTAGTCTGTTGGTTGGTCTGTGGTCAATTTCAGGGCAGTTCCAGGTCAGTTTTGATCAGTTATTAGTCTGTTGGTTGGTATTTGGTCAATTTCAGGTCAGTTTTGGTCAGTTTTTAGTCTGTGGGTTGGTCTTTGGTCAATTTCAGGTCAGTTCCAGGTCAGTTTTGATCAGTTTTGGTCTGTTTCTAGTCTGTTGGTTGGTCTGTGGTCAATTTCAGGTCAGTTCCAGGTCAGTTTTGATCAGTTTTTAGTCTGTTGGTTGGTCTGTGGTCAATTTCAGGTCAGTTCTAGGTCAGTTTTGATCAGTTTTGGTCGGTTTCTAGTCTGTTGGTTGGTCTTTGGTCAATTTCAGGTCAGTTCCAGGTCAGTCTTGATCAGTTTTTAGTCTGTAGGTTGGTTTTTGGTCAATTTCAGGTCAGTTCCAGGTCAGTTTTGATCAGTTTTGGTCAGTTTCTAGTCTGTTGGTTGGTCTTTGGTCAATTTCAGGTCAGTTCCAGGTCAGTTTTGATCAGTTTTGGTCAGTTTTTAGTCTGTAGGTTGGTTCTTGGTCAATTTCAGGTCAGTTCCAGGTCAGTTTTGATCAGTTTTGGTCTGTTTCTAGTCTGTTGGTTGGTCTTTGGTCAATTTCAGGTCAGTTCCAGGTCAGTTTTGATCAGTTTTTAGTCTGTTGGTTGGTCTTTGGTCACTTTTCCTGTGAGTCTTGGTCAGTTTTTAGTCTGTTGGTTGGTCTTTGGTCAATTTCAGGTCAGTTCCAGGTCAGATTTGATCAGTTTTGGTCTGTTTCTAGTCTGTTGGTTGGTCTTTTGTCAATTTCAGGTCAGTTCCAGGTCAGTTTTGATCAGTTTTGGTCAGTTTTTAGTCTGTTGGTTGGTCTTTGGTCAATTTCAGGTCAGTTCCAGGTCAGTTTTGGTCAGTTTTTAGTCTGTTGGTTGGTCTTTGGTCAATTTCAGGTCGGTTCCAGGTCAGTTTTGGTCAGTTTTTAGTCTGTTGGTTGGTCTTTGGTCAATTTCAGGTCAGTTCCAGGTCAGTTTTGATCAGTTTTGGTCTGTTTCTAGTCTGTTGGTTGGTCTGTGGTCAATATCAGGTCAGTTCCAGGCCAGTCCTGATCAGTTTCTAGTCTGTTGGTTGGTCTTTGGTCAATTTCAGGTCAGTTCCAGGTCAGTTTTGATCAGTTTTTAGTCTGTTGGTTGGTCTTTGGTCAATTTCAGGTCAGTTACAGGTCAGTTTTGGTCAGTTTTTAGTCTGTTGGTTGGTCTTTGGTCAATTTCAGGTCAGTTCCAGGTCAGTTTTGGTCAGTTTTTAGTCTGTTGGTTGGTTTTTGGTCACTTTTCCTATGAGTTTTGGTCAGTTTTTAGTGTGTTGTTTGGTTTTTGGTCAATTTCAGGTCGGTTCCAGGTCAGTTTTGATCAGTTTTGGTCTGTTTCTAGTCTGTCGGTTGGTCTTTGGTCAATTTCAGGGCAGTTCCAGGTCAGTTTTGATCAGTTTTGGTCAGTTTTTAGTCTGCATGTTGGTTTTTGGTCAATTTCAGGTCGGTTCCAGGTCAGTTTTGGTCAGTTTCTAGTCTGTTGGTTGGTCTTTGGTCAATTTCAGGTCAGTTCCAGGTCAGTTTTGATCAGTTTTTAGTCTGTTGGTTGGTCTTTGGTCAATTTCAGGTCAGTTCCAGGTCAGTTTTGGTCAGTTTTTAATCTGTTTGTTGGTTTTTGGTCACTTTTCCTATGAGTTTTGGTCAGTTTTTAGTGTGTTGTTTGGTTTTTGGTCAATTTCAGGTCGGTTCCAGGTCAGTTTTGATCAGTTTTGGTCTGTTTCTAGTCTGTCGGTTGGTCTTTGGTCAATTTCAGGTCAGTTCCAGGTCAGTTTTGATCAGGTTTGGTCAGTTTTTAGTCTGTTGGTTGGTTTTTCGTCAATTTCAGGTCAGTTCCAGGTCAGATTTGAGCAGTTTTGGTCTGTTTCTAGTCTGTTGGTTGGTTTTTGGTCAATTTCAGGTCGGTTCCAGGTCAGTTTTGGTCAGTTTTTAGTCTGTTGGTTGGTCTTTGGTCAATTTCAGGTCGGTTCCAGGTCAGTTTTGGTCAGTTTTTAGTCTGTTGGTTGGTCTTTGGTCAATTTCAGGGCAGTTCCAGGTCAGTTTTTAGTCTGTTGGTTGGTTTTTGGTCAATTTCAGGTCGGTTCCAGGTCAGTTTTGATCAGTTTTGGTCTGTTTCTAGTCTGTTGGTTGGTCTGTGGTCAATTTCAGGTCAGTTCCAGGTCAGTTTTGGTCTGTTTTTAGTCTGTTGGTTGGTTTTTGGTCAATTTCAGGTCAGTTCCAGGTCAGTTTTGGTCAGTTTTTAGTCTGTTGGTTGGTCTTTGGTCAATTTCAGGTCAGTTCCAGGTCAGTTTTGATCAGTTTTGGTCTGTTTGTAGTCTGTTGGTTGGTCTGTGGTCAATTTCAGGGCAGTTCCAGGTCAGTTTTGATCAGTTATTAGTCTGTTGGTTGGTATTTGGTCAATTTCAGGTCAGTTTTGGTCAGTTTTTAGTCTGTGGGTTGGTCTTTGGTCAATTTCAGGTCAGTTCCAGGTCAGTTTTGATCAGTTTTGGTCTGTTTCTAGTCTGTTGGTTGGTCTGTGGTCAATTTCAGGTCAGTTCCAGGTCAGTTTTGATCAGTTTTTAGTCTGTTGGTTGGTCTGTGGTCAATTTCAGGTCAGTTCTAGGTCAGTTTTGATCAGTTTTGGTCGGTTTCTAGTCTGTTGGTTGGTCTTTGGTCAATTTCAGGTCAGTTCCAGGTCAGTCTTGATCAGTTTTTAGTCTGTAGGTTGGTTTTTGGTCAATTTCAGGTCAGTTCCAGGTCAGTTTTGATCAGTTTTGGTCAGTTTCTAGTCTGTTGGTTGGTCTTTGGTCAATTTCAGGTCAGTTCCAGGTCAGTTTTGATCAGTTTTGGTCAGTTTTTAGTCTGTAGGTTGGTTCTTGGTCAATTTCAGGTCAGTTCCAGGTCAGTTTTGATCAGTTTTGGTCTGTTTCTAGTCTGTTGGTTGGTCTTTGGTCAATTTCAGGTCAGTTCCAGGTCAGTTTTGATCAGTTTTTAGTCTGTTGGTTGGTCTTTGGTCACTTTTCCTGTGAGTCTTGGTCAGTTTTTAGTCTGTTGGTTGGTCTTTGGTCAATTTCAGGTCAGTTCCAGGTCAGATTTGATCAGTTTTGGTCTGTTTCTAGTCTGTTGGTTGGTCTTTTGTCAATTTCAGGTCAGTTCCAGGTCAGTTTTGATCAGTTTTGGTCAGTTTTTAGTCTGTTGGTTGGTCTTTGGTCAATTTCAGGTCAGTTCCAGGTCAGTTTTGGTCAGTTTTTAGTCTGTTGGTTGGTCTTTGGTCAATTTCAGGTCGGTTCCAGGTCAGTTTTGGTCAGTTTTTAGTCTGTTGGTTGGTCTTTGGTCAATTTCAGGTCAGTTCCAGGTCAGTTTTGATCAGTTTTGGTCTGTTTCTAGTCTGTTGGTTGGTCTGTGGTCAATATCAGGTCAGTTCCAGGCCAGTCCTGATCAGTTTCTAGTCTGTTGGTTGGTCTTTGGTCAATTTCAGGTCAGTTCCAGGTCAGTTTTGATCAGTTTTTAGTCTGTTGGTTGGTCTTTGGTCAATTTCAGGTCAGTTCCAGGTCAGTTTTGATCAGTTTTTAGTCTGTTGGTTGGTTTTTGGTCACTTTTCCTGTGAGATTTGGTCAGTTTTTAGTCTGTTGGTTGGTTTTTGGTCAATTTCAGGTCGGTTCCAGGTCAGTTTTGATCAGTTTTGGTCTGTTTCTAGTCCGTTGGTTGGTCTGTGGTCAATTTCAGGTCAGTTCCAGGTCAGTTTTGATCAGTTTTTAGTCTGTTGGTTGGTCTGTGGTCAATTTCAGGTCAGTTCCAGGTCAGTTTTGGTCAGTTTTGGTCTGTTTCTAGTCTGTTGGTTGGTCTTTGGTCAATTTCAGGGCAGTTCTAGGTCAGTTTTTAGTCTGTTGGTTGGTTTTTGGTCAATTTCAGGTCGGTTCCAGGTCAGTTTTGATCAGTTTTGGTCTGTTTCTAGTCTGTTGGTTGGTCTGTGGTCAATTTCAGGTCAGTTCCAGGTCAGTTTTGATCAGTTTTGGTCTGTTTCTATTCTGTTCGTTGGTCTGTGGTCAATTTCAGCTCAGTTCCAGGTCAGTTTTGATCGGTTTTGGTCTGTTTCTAGTCTGTTGGTTGGTCTTTGGTCAATTTCAGGTCAGTTCCAGGTCAGAGTTGATCAGTTTTGGTCTGTTTCTAGTCTGTTGGTTGGTTTTTGGTCAATTTCTGGTCAGTTCCAGGTCAGTTTTGATCAGTTTTGGTCTGTTTTTAGTCTGTTGGTTGGTTTTTGGTCAATTTCAGGTCAGTTCCAGGTCAGTTTTGGTCAGTTTTTAGTCTGTTGGTTGGTCTTTGGTCAATTTCAGGTCAGTTCCAGGTCAGTTTTGATCAGTTTTGGTCTGCTTGTAGTCTGTTGGTTGGTCTGTGGTCAATTTCAGGGCAGTTCCAGGTCAGTTTTGATCAGTTATTAGTCTGTTGGTTGGTATTTGGTCAATTTCAGGTCAGTTTTGGTCAGTTTTTAGTCTGTGGGTTGGTCTTTGGTCAATTTCAGGTCAGTTTTGATCAGTTTTGATCAGTTTTGGTCTGTTTCTAGTCTGTTGGTTGGTCTGTGGTCAATTTCAGGTCAGTTCCAGGTCAGTTTTGATCAGTTTTTAGTCTGTTGGTTGGTCTGTGGTCATTTTCAGGTCAGTTCTAGGTCAGTCTTGATCAGTTTTTAGTCTGTAGGTTGGTTTTTGGTCAATTTCAGGTCAGTTCCAGGTCAGTTTTGATCAGTTTTGGTCTGTTTCTAGTCTGTTGGTTGGTCTTTGGTCAATTTCAGGTCAGTTCCAGGTCAGTTTTGATCAGTTTTGGTCAGTTTTTAGTCTGTAGGTTGGTTCTTGGTCAATTTCAGGTCAGTTCCAGGTCAGTTTTGATCAGTTTTGGTCTGTTTCTAGTCTGTTGGTTGGTCTTTGGTCAATTTCAGGTCAGTTCCAGGTCAGTTTTGATCAGTTTTTAGTCTGTTGGTTGGTTTTTGGTCACTTTTCCTGTGAGTCTTGGTCAGTTTTTAGTCTGTTGGTTGGTCTTTGGTCAATTTCAGGTCAGTTCCAGGTCAGATTTGATCAGTTTTGGTCTGTTTCTAGTCTGTTGGTTGGTCTTTTGTCAATTTCAGGTCAGTTCCAGGTCAGTTTTGATCAGTTTTGGTCAGTTTTTAGTCTGTTGGTTGGTTTTTCGTCAATTTCAGGTCGGTTCCAGGTCAGTTTTGGTCAGTTTTTAGTCTGTTGGTTGGTCTTTGGTCAATTTCAGGTCAGTTCCAGGTCAGTTTTGATCAGTTTTGGTCTGTTTCTAGTCTGTTGGTTGGTCTGTGGTCAATATCAGGTCAGTTCCAGGCCAGTCCTGATCAGTTTCTAGTCTGTTGGTTGGTCTTTGGTCAATTTCAGGTCAGTTCCAGGTCAGTTTTGATCAGTTTTTAGTCTGTTGGTTGGTCTTTGGTCAATTTCAGGTCAGTTACAGGTCAGTTTTGGTCAGTTTTTAGTCTGTTGGTTGGTCTTTGGTCAATTTCAGGTCAGTTCCAGGTCAGTTTTGGTCAGTTTTTAATCTGTTTGTTGGTTTTTGGTCACTTTTCCTATGAGTTTTGGTCAGTTTTTAGTGCGTTGTTTGGTTTTTGGTCAATTTCAGGTCGGTTCCAGGTCAGTTTTGATCAGTTTTGGTCTGTTTCTAGTCTGTCGGTTGGTCTTTGGTCAATTTCAGGTCAGTTCCAGGTCAGTTTTGATCAGGTTTGGTCAGTTTTTAGTCTGTTGGTTGGTTTTTCGTCAATTTCAGGTCAGTTCCAGGTCAGATTTGAGCAGTTTTGGTCTGTTTCTAGTCTGTTGGTTGGTTTTTGGTCAATTTCAGGTCGGTTCCAGGTCAGTTTTGGTCAGTTTTTAGTCTGTTGGTTGGTCTTTGGTCAATTTCAGGGCAGTTCCAGGTCAGTTTTTAGTCTGTTGGTTGGTTTTTGGTCAATTTCAGGTCGGTTCCAGGTCAGTTTTGATCAGTTTTGGTCTGTTTCTAGTCTGTTGGTTGGTCTGTGGTCAATTTCAGGTCAGTTCCAGGTCAGTTCTGATTAGTTTTGGTCAGTTTTTAGTCTGTTGGTTGGTTTTTGGTCACTTTTCCTGTGAGATTTGGTCAGTTTTTAGTCTGTTGGTTGGTTTTTGGTCAATTTCAGGTCGGTTTCAGGTCAGTTTTGATCAGTTTTGGTCAGTTTTTAGTCTGTTGGTTGGTTTTTGGTCACTTTTCCTGTGAGATTTGGTCAGTTTTTAGTCTGTTGGTTGATCTTTGGTAAATTTCAGGTCAGTTCCAGGTCAGTTTTGGTCAGTTTTTAGTCTGTTGGTTGGTCTTTTGTCAATTTCAGGTCAGTTTCAGGTCAGTTTTGATCAGTTTTTAGTCTGTTGGTTGGTTTTTGGTCAATTTCAGGTTGGTTCCAGGTCAGTTTTGATCAATTTTGGTCAGTTTTTACTCTGTTGGTTGATCTTTGGTAAATTTCAGGTCAGTTCCAGGTCAGTTTTGGTCAGTTTTTAGTCTGTTGGTTGGTCTTTTGTCAATTTCAGGTCAGTTCCAGGTCAGTTTTGATCAGTTTTTAGTCTGTTGGTTGGTTTTTGGTCAATTTCAGGTTGATTCCAGGTCAGTTTTGGTCAGTTTTTAGTCTGTTGGTTGGTCTTTGGTCAATTTCAGGTCAGTTCCAGGTCAGTTTTGGTCAGTTTTTAATCTGTTTGTTGGTTTTTGGTCACTTTTCCTATGAGTTTTGGTCAGTTTTTAGTGCGTTGTTTGGTTTTTGGTCAATTTCAGGTCGGTTCCAGGTCAGTTTTGATCAGTTTTGGTCTGTTTCTAGTCTGTCGGTTGGTCTTTGGTCAATTTCAGGTCAGTTCCAGGTCAGTTTTGATCAGGTTTGGTCAGTTTTTAGTCTGTTGGTTGGTTTTTCGTCAATTTCAGGTCAGTTCCAGGTCAGATTTGAGCAGTTTTGGTCTGTTTCTAGTCTGTTGGTTGGTTTTTGGTCAATTTCAGGTCGGTTCCAGGTCAGTTTTGGTCAGTTTTTAGTCTGTTGGTTGGTCTTTGGTCAATTTCAGGTCGGTTGCAGGTCAGTTTTGGTCAGTTTTTAGTCTGTTGGTTGGTCTTTGGTCAATTTCAGGGCAGTTCCAGGTCAGTTTTTAGTCTGTTGGTTGGTTTTTGGTCAATTTCAGGTCGGTTCCAGGTCAGTTTTGATCAGTTTTGGTCTGTTTCTAGTCTGTTGGTTGGTCTGTGGTCAATTTCAGGTCAGTTCCAGGTCAGTTCTGATTAGTTTTGGTCAGTTTTTAGTCTGTTGGTTGGTTTTTGGTCACTTTTCCTGTGAGATTTGGTCAGTTTTTAGTCTGTTGGTTGGTTTTTGGTCAATTTCAGGTCGGTTTCAGGTCAGTTTTGATCAGTTTTGGTCAGTTTTTAGTCTGTTGGTTGGTTTTTGGTCACTTTTCCTGTGAGATTTGGTCAGTTTTTAGTCTGTTGGTTGATCTTTGGTAAATTTCAGGTCAGTTCCAGGTCAGTTTTGGTCAGTTTTTAGTCTGTTGGTTGGTCTTTTGTCAATTTCAGGTCAGTTTCAGGTCAGTTTTGATCAGTTTTTAGTCTGTTGGTTGGTTTTTGGTCAATTTCAGGTTGATTCCAGGTCAGTTTTGGTCAGTTTTTAGTCTGTTGGTTGGTCTTTTGTCAATTTCAGGTCAGTTCCAGGTCAGTTTTGGTCAGTTTTTAATCTGTTTGTTGGTTTTTGGTCACTTTTCCTATGAGTTTTGGTCAGTTTTTAGTGTGTTGTTTGGTTTTTGGTCAATTTCAGGTCGGTTCCAGGTCAGTTTTGATCAGTTTTGGTCTGTTTCTAGTCTGTCGGTTGGTCTTTGGTCAATTTCAGGTCAGTTCCAGGTCAGTTTTGATCAGGTTTGGTCAGTTTTTAGTCTGTTGGTTGGTTTTTCGTCAATTTCAGGTCAGTTCCAGGTCAGATTTGAGCAGTTTTGGTCTGTTTCTAGTCTGTTGGTTGGTTTTTGGTCAATTTCAGGTCGGTTCCAGGTCAGTTTTGGTCAGTTTTTAGTCTGTTGGTTGGTCTTTGGTCAATTTCAGGTCGGTTCCAGGTCAGTTTTGGTCAGTTTTTAGTCTGTTGGTTGGTCTTTGGTCAATTTCAGGGCAGTTCCAGGTCAGTTTTTAGTCTGTTGGTTGGTTTTTGGTCAATTTCAGGTCGGTTCCAGGTCAGTTTTGATCAGTTTTGGTCTGTTTCTAGTCTGTTGGTTGGTCTGTGGTCAATTTCAGGTCAGTTCCAGGTCAGTTTTGGTCTGTTTTTAGTCTGTTGGTTGGTTTTTGGTCAATTTCAGGTCAGTTCCAGGTCAGTTTTGGTCAGTTTTTAGTCTGTTGGTTGGTCTTTGGTCAATTTCAGGTCAGTTCCAGGTCAGTTTTGATCAGTTTTGGTCTGTTTGTAGTCTGTTGGTTGGTCTGTGGTCAATTTCAGGGCAGTTCCAGGTCAGTTTTGATCAGTTATTAGTCTGTTGGTTGGTATTTGGTCAATTTCAGGTCAGTTTTGGTCAGTTTTTAGTCTGTGGGTTGGTCTTTGGTCAATTTCAGGTCAGTTCCAGGTCAGTTTTGATCAGTTTTGGTCTGTTTCTAGTCTGTTGGTTGGTCTGTGGTCAATTTCAGGTCAGTTCCAGGTCAGTTTTGATCAGTTTTTAGTCTGTTGGTTGGTCTGTGGTCAATTTCAGGTCAGTTCCAGGTCAGTTTTGATCAGTTTTGGTCGGTTTTTAGTCTGTTGGTTGGTCTTTGGTCAATTTCAGGTCAGTTCCAGGTCAGTTTTGATCAGTTTTGGTTGTTTTAGTCTGTTGGTTGGTTTTTGGTCAATTTCAGGTCAGTTCCAGGTCAGTTTTGATTGGTTTTGGTCAGTTTTTAGTCTGTTGGTTGGTCTTTGGTCAATTTCAGGTCAGTTCCAGGTCAGTTTTGATCAGTTTTGGTCAGTTTTTAGTCTGTTGGTTGGTCTTTGGTCAATTTCAGGTCAGTTCCAGGTCAGTTTTGATCAGTTTTGGTCTGTTTCTAGTCTGTTGGTTGGTCTTTGGTCAATTTCAGGTCAGTTCCAGGTCAGTTTTGATCAGTTTTTCTAGTCTGTTGGTTGGTCTTTGGTCAATTTCAGGTCAGTTCCAGGTCAGTTTTGGTCAGTTTTTAGTCTGTTGGTTGGTCTTTGGTCAATTTCAGGTCAGTTCCAGTCAGTTTTGATCAGTTTTGGTCAGTTTTTAGTCTGTTGGTTGGTCTTTGGTCAATTTCAGGTCAGTTCCAGGTCAGTTTTGGTCAGTTTTTAGTCTGTTGGTTGGTTTTTGGTCACTTTTCCTATGAGTTTTGGTCAGTTTTTAGTCTGTTGTTTGGTTTTTGGTCAATTTCAGGTCGGTTCCAGGTCAGTTTTGATCAGTTTTGGTCTGTTTCTAGTCTGTTGGTTGGTCTTTGGTCAATTTCAGGTCAGTTCCAGGTCAGTTTTGATCAGGTTTGGTCAGTTTTTAGTCTGTTGGTTGGTTTTGTTTTCGTCAATTTCAGGTCAGTTCCAGGTCAGTTTTGAGCAGTTTTGGTCTGTTTCTAGTCTGTTGGTTGGTTTTTGGTCAATTTCAGGTCGGTTCCAGGTCAGTTTTGGTCAGTTTTTAGTCTGTTGGTTGGTCTTTGGTCAATTTCAGGGCAGTTCCAGGTCAGTTTTTAGTCTGTTGGTTGGTTTTTGGTCAATTTCAGGTCGGTTCCAGGTCAGTTTTGATCAGTTTTGGTCTGTTTCTAGTCTGTTGGTTGGTCTGTGGTCAATTTCAGGTCAGTTCCAGGTCAGTTTTGATTAGTTTTGGTCAGTTTTTAGTCTGTTGGTTGGTTTTTGGTCACTTTTCCTGTGAGATTTGGTCAGTTTTTAGTCTGTTGGTTGGTTTTTGGTCAATTTCAGGTCGGTTCCAGGTCAGTTTTGATCAGTTTTGGTCAGTTTTTAGTCTGTTGGTTGGTTTTTGGTCACTTTTCCGGTGAGATTTGGTCAGTTTTTAGTCTGTTGGTTGATCTTTGGTAAATTTCAGGTCAGTTCCAGGTCAGTTTTGGTCAGTTTTTAGTCTGTTGGTTGGTCTTTTGTCAATTTCAGGTCAGTTCCAGGTCAGTTTTGATCAGTTTTTAGTCTGTTGGTTGGTTTTTGGTCAATTTCAGGTTGGTTCCAGGTCAGTTTTGATCAATTTTGGTCAGTTTTTACTCTGTTGGTTGATCTTTGGTAAATTTCAGGTCAGTTCCAGGTCAGTTTTGGTCAGTTTTTAGTCTGTTGGTTGGTCTTTTGTCAATTTCAGGTCAGTTCCAGGTCAGTTTTGATCAGTTTTTAGTCTGTTGGTTGGTTTTTGGTCAATTTCAGGTTGATTCCAGGTCAGTTTTGGTCAGTTTTTAGTCTGTTGGTTGGTCTTTGGTCAATTTCAGGTCAGTTCCAGGTCAGTTTTGGTCAGTTTTTAATCTGTTTGTTGGTTTTTGGTCACTTTTCCTATGAGTTTTGGTCAGTTTTTAGTGTGTTGTTTGGTTTTTGGTCAATTTCAGGTCGGTTCCAGGTCAGTTTTGATCAGTTTTGGTCTGTTTCTAGTCTGTCGGTTGGTCTTTGGTCAATTTCAGGTCAGTTCCAGGTCAGTTTTGATCAGGTTTGGTCAGTTTTTAGTCTGTTGGTTGGTTTTTCGTCAATTTCAGGTCAGTTCCAGGTCAGATTTGAGCAGTTTTGGTCTGTTTCTAGTCTGTTGGTTGGTTTTTGGTCAATTTCAGGTCGGTTCCAGGTCAGTTTTGGTCAGTTTTTAGTCTGTTGGTTGGTCTTTGGTCAATTTCAGGTCGGTTGCAGGTCAGTTTTGGTCAGTTTTTAGTCTGTTGGTTGGTCTTTGGTCAATTTCAGGGCAGTTCCAGGTCAGTTTTTAGTCTGTTGGTTGGTTTTTGGTCAATTTCAGGTCGGTTCCAGGTCAGTTTTGATCAGTTTTGGTCTGTTTCTAGTCTGTTGGTTGGTCTGTGGTCAATTTCAGGTCAGTTCCAGGTCAGTTCTGATTAGTTTTGGTCAGTTTTTAGTCTGTTGGTTGGTTTTTGGTCACTTTTCCTGTGAGATTTGGTCAGTTTTTAGTCTGTTGGTTGGTTTTTGGTCAATTTCAGGTCGGTTTCAGGTCAGTTTTGATCAGTTTTGGTCAGTTTTTAGTCTGTTGGTTGGTTTTTGGTCACTTTTCCTGTGAGATTTGGTCAGTTTTTAGTCTGTTGGTTGATCTTTGGTAAATTTCAGGTCAGTTCCAGGTCAGTTTTGGTCAGTTTTTAGTCTGTTGGTTGGTCTTTTGTCAATTTCAGGTCAGTTCCAGGTCAGTTTTGATCAGTTTTTAGTCTGTTGGTTGGTTTTTGGTCAATTTCAGGTTGGTTCCAGGTCAGTTTTGATCAGTTTTGGTCAGTTTTTAGTCTGTTGGTTGGTCTTTGGTCAATTTCAGGTCAGTTCCAGGTCAGTTTTGGTCAGTTTTTAGTCTGTTGGTTGGTTTTTGGTCAATTTCAGTAGGTTTTTGGTCGTTTTTAATCTGTTTGTTGGTTTTTGGTCACTTTTCCTATGAGTTTTGGTCAGTTTTTAGTGTGTTGTTTGGTTTTTGGTCAATTTCAGGTCGGTTCCAGGTCAGTTTTGATCAGTTTTGGTCTGTTTCTAGTCTGTTGGTTGGTCTTTGGTCAATTTCAGGTCAGTTCCAGGTCAGTTTTGATCAGGTTTGGTCAGTTTTTAGTCTGTTGGTTGGTTTTTCGTCAATTTCAGGTCAGTTCCAGGTCAGATTTGAGCAGTTTTGGTCTGTTTCTAGTCTGTTGGTTGGTTTTTGGTCAATTTCAGGTCGGTTCCAGGTCAGTTTTGGTCAGTTTTTAGTCTGTTGGTTGGTCTTTGGTCAATTTCAGGTCGGTTCCAGGTCAGTTTTGGTCAGTTTTTAGTCTGTTGGTTGGTCTTTGGTCAATTTCAGGGCAGTTCCAGGTCAGTTTTTAGTCTGTTGGTTGGTTTTTGGTCAATTTCAGGTCGGTTCCAGGTCAGTTTTGATCAGTTTTGGTCTGTTTCTAGTCTGTTGGTTGGTCTGTGGTCAATTTCAGGTCAGTTCCAGGTCAGTTTTGGTCTGTTTTTAGTCTGTTGGTTGGTTTTTGGTCAATTTCAGGTCAGTTCCAGGTCAGTTTTGGTCAGTTTTTAGTCTGTTGGTTGGTCTTTGGTCAATTTCAGGTCAGTTCCAGGTCAGTTTTGATCAGTTTTGGTCTGTTTGTAGTCTGTTGGTTGGTCTTTGGTCAATTTCAGGTCGGTTCCAGGTCAGTTTTGATCAGTTATTAGTCTGTTGGTTGGTATTTGGTCAATTTCAGGTCAGTTTTGGTCAGTTTTTAGTCTGTGGGTTGGTCTTTGGTCAATTTCAGGTCAGTTCCAGGTCAGTTTTGATCAGTTTTGGTCTGTTTCTAGTCTGTTGGTTGGTCTGTGGTCAATTTCAGGTCAGTTCCAGGTCAGTTTTGATCAGTTTTTAGTCTGTTGGTTGGTCTGTGGTCAATTTCAGGTCAGTTCTAGGTCAGTTTTGATCAGTTTTGGTCGGTTTCTAGTCTGTTGGTTGGTCTTTGGTCAATTTCAGGTCAGTTCCAGGTCAGTCTTGATCAGTTTTTAGTCTGTAGGTTGGTTTTTGGTCAATTTCAGGTCAGTTCCAGGTCAGTTTTGATCAGTTTTGGTCAGTTTCTAGTCTGTTGGTTGGTCTTTGGTCAATTTCAGGTCAGTTCCAGGTCAGTTTTGATCAGTTTTGGTCAGTTTTTAGTCTGTAGGTTGGTTCTTGGTCAATTTCAGGTCAGTTCCAGGTCAGTTTTGATCAGTTTTGGTCTGTTTCTAGTCTGTTGGTTGGTCTTTGGTCAATTTCAGGTCAGTTCCAGGTCAGTTTTGATCAGTTTTTAGTCTGTTGGTTGGTCTTTGGTCACTTTTCCTGTGAGTCTTGGTCAGTTTTTAGTCTGTTGGTTGGTCTTTGGTCAATTTCAGGTCAGTTCCAGGTCAGATTTGATCAGTTTTGGTCTGTTTCTAGTCTGTTGGTTGGTCTTTTGTCAATTTCAGGTCAGTTCCAGGTCAGTTTTGATCAGTTTTGGTCAGTTTTTAGTCTGTTGGTTGGTCTTTGGTCAATTTCAGGTCAGTTTTGGTCAGTTTTTAGTTTGTTGGTTGGTTTTTGGTCAATTTCAGGTTGGTTCCAGGTCAGTTTTGATCAATTTTGGTCAGTTTTTACTCTGTCGGTTGGTTTTTGGTCAAATTCAGGTCGGTTCCAGGTCAGTTTTGGTCAGTTTTTAGTTTGTTGGTTGGTCTTTGGTCAATTTCAGGTCAGTTCCAGGTCAGTTTTGGTCAGTCTTTAGTCTGTTGGTTGGTCTTTGGTCAATTTCTGATCAGTTCCAGGGCAGTTCCAGGTCAGTTTTTAGTCTGTTGGTTGGTTTTTGGTCAATTTCAGGTCGGTTCCAGGTCAGTTTTGATCAGTTTTGGTCTGTTTCTAGTCTGTTGGTTGGTCTGTGGTCAATTTCTGGTCAGTTCCAGGTCAGTTTTGATCAGTTTTTAGTCTGTTGGTTGGTCTGTGGTCAATTTCAGGTCGGTTCCAGGTCAGTTTTGGTCAGTTTTGGTCTGTTTTTAGTCTGTTGGTTGGTCTTTGGTCAATTTCAGGGCAGTTCCAGGTCAGTTTTTACTCTGTCGGTTGGTTTTTGGTCAAATTCAGGTCGGTTCCAGGTCAGTTTTGGTCAGTTTTTAGTTTGTTGGTTGGTCTTTGGTCAATTTCAGGTCAGTTCCAGGTCAGTTTTGGTCAGTCTTTAGTCTGTTGGTTGGTCTTTGGTCAATTTCTGATCAGTTCCAGGGCAGTTCCAGGTCAGTTTTTAGTCTGTTGGTTGGTTTTTGGTCAATTTCAGGTCGGTTCCAGGTCAGTTTTGATCAGTTTTGGTCTGTTTCTAGTCTGTTGGTTGGTCTGTGGTCAATTTCAGGTCAGTTCCAGGTCAGTTTTGATCAGTTTTTAGTCTGTTGGTTGGTCTGTGGTCAATTTCAGGTCGGTTCCAGGTCAGTTTTGGTCAGTTTTGGTCTGTTTTTAGTCTGTTGGTTGGTCTTTGGTCAATTTCAGGGCAGTTCCAGGTCAGTTTTTAGTCTGTTGGTTGGTTTTGTCGTCAATTTCAGGTCGGTTCCAGGTCAGTTTTGATCAGTTTTGGTCTGTTTCTAGTCTGTTGGTTGGTCTGTGGTCAATTTCAGGTCAGTTCCAGGTCAGTTTTGATCAGTTTTGGTCAGTTTTTAGTCTGTTGGTTGGTTTTGTCGTCAATTTCAGGTCGGTTCCAGGTCAGTTTTGATCAGTTTTGGTCTGTTTCTAGTCTGTTGGTTGGTCTTTGGTCAATTTCAGGTCAGTTCCAGGTCAGTTTTGATCAGTTTTTAGTCTGTTGGTTGGTCTGTGGTCAATTTCAGGTCAGTTCCAGGTCAGTTTTGGTCAGTTTTGGTCTGTTTCTAGTCTGTTGGTTGGTCTTTGGTCAATTTCAGGGCAGTTCTAGGTCAGTTTTTAGTCTGTTGGTTGGTTTTTGGTCAATTTCAGGTCGGTTCCAGGTCAGTTTTGATCAGTTTTGGTCTGTTTCTAGTCTGTTGGTTGGTCTGTGGTCAATTTCAGGTCAGTTCCAGGTCAGTTTTGATCAGTTTTGGTCAGTTTTTAGTCTGTTGGTTGGTCTTTGGTCAATTTCAGGTCAGTTCCAGGTCAGTTTTGGTCAGTTTTTAGTCTGTTGGTTGGTCTTTGGTCAATTTCAGGTCAGTTCCAGGTCAGTTTTGGTCAGTTTTTAGTCTGTTGGTTGGTTTTTGGTCAATTTCAGGTCAGTTCCAGGTCAGTTTTGATCAGTTTTGGTCTGTTTCTAGTCTGTTGGTTGGTCTTTGGTCAATTTCAGGTCAGTTCCAGGTCAGTTTTGGTCAGTTTTTAGTCTGTTGGTTGGTCTTTGGTCAATTTCAGGTCAGTTCCAGGTCAGTTTTGATCAGTTTTTAGTCTGTTGGTTGGTCTTTGGTCAATTTCAGGTCAGTTACAGGTCAGTTTTGGTCAGTTTTTAGTCTGTTGGTTGGTCTTTGGTCAATTTCAGGTCAGTTCCAGGTCAGTTTTGGTCAGTTTTTAGTCTGTTGGTTGGTTTTTGGTCACTTTTCCTATGAGTTTTGGTCAGTTTTTAGTGTGTTGTTTGGTTTTTGGTCAATTTCAGGTCGGTTCCAGGTCAGTTTTGATCAGTTTTGGTCTGTTTCTAGTCTGTTGGTTGGTCTTTGGTCAATTTCAGGGCAGTTCCAGGTCAGTTTTGATCAGTTTTGGTCAGTTTTTAGTCTGTATGTTGGTTTTTGGTCAATTTCAGGTCGGTTCCAGGTCAGTTTTGGTCAGTTTCTAGTCTGTTGGTTGGTCTTTGGTCAATTTCAGGTCAGTTCCAGGTCAGTTTTGATCAGTTTTTAGTCTGTTGGTTGGTCTTTGGTCAATTTCAGGTCAGTTCCAGGTCAGTTTTGGTCAGTTTTTAGTCTGTTGGTTGGTTTTTGGTCACTTTTCCTATGAGTTTTGGTCAGTTTTTAGTCTGTTGTTTGGTTTTTTGGTCAATTTCAGGTCGGTTCCAGGTCAGTTTTGATCAGTTTTGGTCTGTTTCTAGTCTGTTGGTTGGTCTTTGGTCAATTTCAGGTCAGTTCCAGGTCAGTTTTGATCAGGTTTGGTCAGTTTTTA
>CAMPSB010000024.1:0-25699 GCA_946959425.1 Argyrosomus regius
CGGTCACAGACGCTGTTTTGACCACAGGGGCCAGCCCGGACCTAGAGCAAGGACGGTACCATAGCAACCAAAATCCACGGTGGACCACGAAGTGAAACCACGTTTGCCTTCAAATATAATTTCCATCCCCCTGAGCCCCTGGGCAAGAAACTTGTAAGTCAGTGCTCACGGAAGGGCCATTAGAGGCACATAGACTTTTTATGCGCTTAAACGCCGTATCTCGCCCGGCGCCCCTTACTGTGTGCACGAGAGCGTAAAAGTGCCATAAGTACCAAAAATCAAAGTTGGAGGCGAGTGAAACCATGTTTGCCTTCAAATATATTCTATTCTGCAGCTCCCTGAGCAAAGAAGCTTGTGGATGAAGTGCTTCTGCGGGGCCACGGCAGCATCATCTTTCCTCCCCGGTCACAGACGCCTGTTTTGACCCACGGGGGCCAGCACGGACGGGGGAGAAAAAACGGTGCCATAGCAGCCAAAATCCACGGTGGACACGAGTGAAACCACGTTTGCCTTCAAATATATTCCATCCCACAGGCCCCTGGGCAAGCTTGTAAGTCAGTGCTCCTGGGAGGACGTGGGGGGCACCGCTAGACTTTTTATGCGCTTAAGCGCCGTATCTCGCCCGGAGAAACACTGTGTACACGAGAGCGTAAAAGTGCCATAAGTGCCAAAAATCAAAGTTGGAGACGGAAGTGAAACCATGTTTGCCTTCAAATATATTCTATTCTGCCTGACTCCCTGAGCAAGAAGCTTGTGGATGAGTGCTTCTGCGGGGCCACGGCAGCATCATCTTTCCTCCCAGGTCACAGACGCCTGTTTGCCCGGCCACAGGGGCCAGCCCGGACCGAGAAGCAGGGACGGTGCCATAGCAGCCAAAATCCACAGTGGACACAAGTGAAACCACGTTTGCCTTCAAATATATTCCATGCCACAGGCCCCTGGGCAAGAAACTTGTAAGTCAGTGCTCCTGGGAGGACGTGGGGGGCACCGCTAGACTTTTTATGCGCTTAAACGCCGTGTCTCGCCCGGAGAAACACTGTGTACACGAGAGCGTAAAAGTGCCATAAGTGCCAAAATCAAAGTTGGAGACGAGTGAAACCATGTTTGCCTTCAAATATATTCTATTCTGCAGCTCCCTGAGCAAGAAGCTTGTGGATGAGTGCTTCTGCGGGGCCACTGACAGCATCATCTTTCCTCCCGGTCACAGACGCCTGTTTCAGTCCACAGAGGCCAGCCCGGACTTCGGGGGGCAGGGACGGTGCCATAGCAGCCAAAATCCACGGTGGACACGAGTGAAACCACGTTTGCCTTCAAATATATTCCATCCCACAGGCCCCTGGGCAAGAAACTTGTAAGTCAGTGCTCCTGGGAGGGGCGTGGGGGCACCGCTAGACTTTTTATGCGCTTAAACGCCCCGTATCTCGCCCGGGGTCCCTTACTGTGTACCCGAGAGCGTAAAAGTGCCATAAGTGCAAAAATCAAAGTTGGAGGCAGGTGAAACCATGTTTGCCTTCAAATATATTCTATTCTGCAGCTCCCTGAGCAAGAAGCTTGTGGATGAGTGCTTCTGCGGGGCCACGGCAGCATCATCTTTCCTCCCCGGTCACAGACGCCTGTTTTCGGCCACGGGGGCCAGCCCGGACCGGGGAGTAGGGACGGTGCCATAGCAACCCAAAATCCACGGTGGACACGAGTGAAACCACGTTTGCCTTCAAATATTCCATGCCACAGGCCCCTGGGCAAGAGCTTGTAAAGTCAGTGCTCTGGGGAGCGTGGGGGGGGCACAACTAGACTTTTTATGCGCCGAAACGTATCTAGCGGAGAAACACTGTGTACACGGAGCGTAAAAGTGCCATAGGAGTGCCAAAATCAAAGTTGGAGACGAGTGAAACCATGTTTGCCTTCAAATATATTCTATTCTGCAGCTCCCTGAGCAAGAAGCTTGTGGATGAGTGCTTCTGCGGGGCCACGGCAGCATCATCTTTCCCTCCCCGGTCACAGACGCTGTTTTCGAAGCCACAGAGGCCAGCCCGGACAGCGAGAGCAGGGACGGTGCCACTGCGTAGCCAAAATCCACGGTGGACACGAGTCGAAACCACGTTTGCCTTCAGAAATATATTCCATGCCACAGGGCCCTGGGCAAGAAACTTGTAAGTCAGTGCTCCTGGGAGGGACGTGAGAGGCACCGCTAGACTTTATGCGCTTAAGCGCCCCGTATCTCGCCCAGAGAAACACTGTGTCCACGAGGCTGTAAGAGTGCCATAAGTGCCAAAATCAAAGTTGGAGGCAGAGTGAAACCATGTTTGCCTTCAAATATATTCTATTCTGTAGCTCCCTAGGCAAAGAAGCTTGTGGATGAGTGCTTCTATAAGACCCACAGCAGCATCATCTTTCCTCCCCGGTCTGAGCCGCCTGTTTTGGCCACGGGGGCCAGCCCGGACTTGAGAGAACAGGAACAGTGCCATAGCAGCCAAAATCCACGGTGGACACGAGTGAAACCCCGTTGCCTTCAAATATATTCCATACCACAGGCCCCTGGGCAAGAAACTTGTAAGTCAGTGCTCCTGGGAGGACGTCGAGAGCACCCGTAGACTTTTTATGCGCTTAAACGCCGTATCTAAGCGGAGGAAACACTGTGTACAGGGAGCGTAAAAGTGCCATAAGTGCAAAAATCAAAGTTGGAGGCAGAGTGAAACCATGTTTGCCTTTAAATATATTCTATTCTGCAGCTCCCTGAGCAAGAAGCTTGTGGATGAGTGCTTCTGCAGAGACACGGCAGCATCATCTTTCCTCCCCGGTCTGGGCGCTGGCCCACACTGGGAAGCCCACGGGGCCAGCCCGGACCGGGGAGCAGGGGCAGTGCCATAGCAGCCAAAATCCACGGTGGACACTGAGGGAGTGAAACCACGTTTGCCTTCAAATATATTCCATCCCACAGGCCCCTGGGCAAGAAACTTGTAAGTCAGTGCTCCTGGGAGGGACGTGGGGAAGCACCCCTTCAGACTTTTTATGCGCTTAGCGCGTATCTCGCCCGGGCCCCTTACTGTGTACACGGAGAAAGTAAAGTGCCATAAGTGCCAAAATCAAAGTTGGAGAGCGAGTGAAACCATGTTTGCCTTCAAATATATTCTATTCTGCAGCTCCCTGAGCAAGAAGCTTGTGGATGAGTGCTTCTGCGCGGGGCCACGGCAGCATCATCTTTCCTCCCCGGTCACAGACGCCTGTTTTTCGGCCACGGGGGCCAGCCCGGACCGGGGAGCAGGGACGGTGCCATAGCAGCCAAAATCCACGGTGGACACGAGTGAAACCACGTTTGCCTTCAAATATATTCCATCCCACAGGCCCCTGGGCAAGAAACTTGTAAGTCAGTGCTCCTGGGAGGACGTGGGGGGCACCGCTAGACTTTTTATGCGCTTAAACGCCGTATCTCGCCCGGAGAAACACTGTGTACCGGAGCGTAAAAGTGCCATAAGTGCCAAAATCAAAGTTGGAGACGAGTGAAACCATGTTTGCCTTCAAATATATTCTATTCTGCAGCTCCCTGAGCAAGAAGCTTGTGGATGAGTGCTTCTGCGGGGCCACGGCAGCATCATCTTTCCTCCCCGGTCACAGACGCCTGTTTTCGGCCCACGGAGGCCAGCCGGACCAGGGAGCAGGGACGGTGCCATAGCAGCCAAAATCCACGGTGGACACGAGTGAAACCACGTTTGCCTTCAAATATATTCCATCCCACAGGCCCCTGGGCAAGAAACTTGTAAGTCAGTGCTCCTGGGAGGACGTGGGGGGCACCGCTAGACTTTTTATGCGCTTAAACGCCGTATCTCGCCCGGAGAAACACTGTGTACACGAGAGCGTAAAAGTGCCATAAGTGCCAAAATCAAAGTTGGAGACGAGTGAAACCATGTTTGCCTTCAAATATATTCTATTCTGCAGCTCCCTGAGCAAGAAGCTTGTGGATGAGTGCTTCTGCGGGGCCACGGCAGCATCATCTTTCCTCCCCGGTCACAGACGCCTGTTTTTCGGCCACGGGGGCCAGCCCGGACCGGGGAGCAGGGACGGTGCCATGCAGCCAAAATCCACGGTGGACCCGAGTGAAACCACGTTTGCCTTCAAATATATTCCATCCCACAGGCCCCTGGGCAAGAAACTTGTAAGTCAGTGCTCCTGGGAGGGACGTGGGGGCACCGCTAGACTTTTTATGCGCTTAAACGCCGTATCTCGCCCGGAGAAACACTGTGTACACGAGAGCGTAAAAGTGCCATAAGTGCCAAAATCAAAGTTGGAGGCGAGTGAAACCATGTTTGCCTTCAAATATATTCTATTCTGCAGCTCCCTGAGCAAGAAGCTTGTGGATGAGTGCTTCTGCGGGGCCACGGCAGCATCATCTTTCCTCCCCCGGTCACAGACGCCTGTTTTTCGGCCCACGGGGGCCAGCCCGGACGGGGAGCAGGGACGGTGCCATAGCAGCCAAAATCCACGGTGGACACGAGTGAAACCACGTTTGCCTTCAAATATATTCCATCCCACAGGCCCCTGGGCAAGAAACTTGTAAGTCAGTGCTCCTGGGAGGACGTGGGGGGCACCGCTAGACTTTTTATGCGCTTAAACGCCGTATCTCGCCCGGAGAAACACTGTGTACACGAGAGCGTAAAAGTGCCATAAGTGCCAAAAATCAAAGTTGGAGACGAGTGAAACCATGTTTGCCTTCAAATATATTCTATTCTGCAGCTCCCTGAGCAAGAAGCTTGTGGATGAGTGCTTCTGCGGGGCCACGGCAGCATCATCTTTCCTCCCGGTCACAGACGCCTGTTTTCGGCCACGGGGGCCAGCCCGGACCGGGGAGCAGGGACGGTGCCATAGCAGCCAAAATCCACGGTGGACACGAGTGAAACCACGTTTGCCTTCAAATATATTCCATCCCACAGGCCCCTGGGCAAGAAACTTGTAAGTCAGTGCTCCTGGGAGGACGTGGGGGGCACCGCTAGACTTTTTATGCGCTTAAACGCCGTATCTCGCCCGGAGAAACACTGTGTACACGAGAGCGTAAAAGTGCCATAAGTGCCAAAAATCAAAGTTGGAGGCGGGTGAAACCATGTTTGCCTTCAAATATATTCTATTCTGCAGCTCCCTGAGCAAGAAGCTTGTGGATGAGTGCTTCTGCGGGGCCACGGCAGCATCATCTTTCCTCCCCGGTCACAGACGCCTGTTTTCGGCCACGGGGGCCAGCCCGGACCGGGGAGCAGGGACGGTGCCATAGCAGCCAAAATCCACGGTGGACACGAGTGAAACCACGTTTGCCTTCAAATATATTCCATCCCACAGGCCCCTGGGCAAGAAACTTGTAAGTCAGTGCTCCTGGGAGGACGTGGGGGGCACCGCTAGACTTTTTATGCGCTTAAACGCCGTATCTCGCCCGGAGAAACACTGTGTACACGAGAGCGTAAAAGTGCCATAAGTGCCAAAATCAAAGTTGGAGACGAGTGAAACCATGTTTGCCTTCAAATATATTCTATTCTGCAGCTCCCTGAGCAAGAAGCTTGTGGATGAGTGCTTCTGCGGGGCCACGGCAGCATCATCTTTCCTCCCCGGTCACAGACGCCTGTTTTCGGCCACGGGGGGCCAGCCCGGACCGGGGAGCAGGGACGGTGCCATAGCAGCCAAAATCCACGGTGGACACGAGTGAAACCACGTTTGCCTTCAAATATATTCCATCCCACAGGCCCCTGGGCAAGAAACTTGTAAGTCAGTGCTCCTGGGAGGACGTGGGGGGCACCGCTAGACTTTTTATGCGCTTAAACGCCGTATCTCGCCCGGAGAAACACTGTGTACACGAGAGCGTAAAAGTGCCATAAGTGCCAAAATCAAAGTTGGAGACGAGTGAAACCATGTTTGCCTTCAAATATATTCTATTCTGCAGCTCCCTGAGCAAGAAGCTTGTGGATGAGTGCTTCTGCGGGGCCACGGCAGCATCATCTTTCCTCCCCGGTCACAGACGCCTGTTTTCGGCCACGGGGGCCAGCCCGGACCGGGGAGCAGGGACGGTGCCATAGCAGCCAAAATCCACGGTGGACACGAGTGAAACCACGTTTGCCTTCAAATATATTCCATCCCACAGGCCCCTGGGCAAGAAACTTGTAAGTCAGTGCTCCTGGGAGGGACGTGGGGGGCACCGCTAGACTTTTTATGCGCTTAAACGCCGTATCTCGCCCGGAGAAACACTGTGTACACGAGAGCGTAAAAGTGCCATAAGTGCCAAAATCAAAGTTGGAGACGAGTGAAACCATGTTTGCCTTCAAATATATTCTATTCTGCAGCTCCCTGAGCAAGAAGCTTGTGGATGAGTGCTTCTGCGGGGCCACGGCAGCATCATCTTTCCTCCCCGGTCACAGACGCCTGTTTTCGGCCACGGGGGCCAGCCCGGACCGGGGGAGCAGGGACGGTGCCATAGCAGCCAAAATCCACGGTGGACACGAGTGAAACCACGTTTGCCTTCAAATATATTCCATCCCACAGGCCCCTGGGCAAGAAACTTGTAAGTCAGTGCTCCTGGGAGGACGTGGGGGGCACCGCTAGACTTTTTATGCGCTTAAACGCCGTATCTCGCCCGGAGAAACACTGTGTACACGAGAGCGTAAAAGTGCCATAAGTGCCAAAAATCAAAGTTGGAGGCGAGTGAAACCATGTTTGCCTTCAAATATATTCTATTCTGCAGCTCCCTGAGCAAGAAGCTTGTGGATGAGTGCTTCTGCGGGGCCACGGCAGCATCATCTTTCCTCCCCGGTCACAGACGCCTGTTTTTCGGCCACGGGGGGCCAGCCCGGACCGGGGAGCAGGGACGGTGCCATAGCAGCCAAAATCCACGGTGGACACGAGTGAAACCACGTTTGCCTTCAAATATATTCCATCCCACAGGCCCCTGGGCAAGAAACTTGTAAGTCAGTGCTCCTGGGAGGACGTGGGGGGCACCGCTAGACTTTTTATGCGCTTAAACGCCGTATCTCGCCCGGAGAAACACTGTGTACACGAGAGCGTAAAAGTGCCATAAGTGCCAAAAATCAAAGTTGGAGACGAGTGAAACCATGTTTGCCTTCAAATATATTCTATTCTGCAGCTCCCTGAGCAAGAAGCTTGTGGATGAGTGCTTCTGCGGGGCCACGGCAGCATCATCTTTCCTCCCCGGTCACAGACGCCTGTTTTCGGCCACGGGGGGCCAGCCCGGACCGGGGAGCAGGGACGGTGCCATAGCAGCCAAAATCCACGGTGGACACGAGTGAAACCACGTTTGCCTTCAAATATATTCCATCCCACAGGCCCCTGGGCAAGAAACTTGTAAGTCAGTGCTCCTGGGAGGACGTGGGGGGCACCGCTAGACTTTTTATGCGCTTAAACGCCGTATCTCGCCCGGAGAAACACTGTGTACACGGAGCGTAAAAGTGCCATAAGTGCCAAAATCAAAGTTGGAGACGAGTGAAACCATGTTTGCCTTCAAATATATTCTATTCTGCAGCTCCCTGAGCAAGAAGCTTGTGGATGAGTGCTTCTGCGGGGCCACGGCAGCATCATCTTTCCTCCCCGGTCACAGACGCCTGTTTTCGGCCACGGGGGCCAGCCCGGACCGGGGAGCAGGGACGGTGCCATAGCAGCCAAAATCCACGGTGGACACGAGTGAAACCACGTTTGCCTTCAAATATATTCCATCCCACAGGCCCCTGGGCAAGAAACTTGTAAGTCAGTGCTCCTGGGAGGACGTGTGGGGGCACCGCTAGACTTTTTATGCGCTTAAACGCCGTATCTCGCCCGGAGAAACACTGTGTACACGAGAGCGTAAAAGTGCCATAAGTGCCAAAATCAAAGTTGGAGACGAGTGAAACCATGTTTGCCTTCAAATATATTCTATTCTGCAGCTCCCTGAGCAAGAAGCTTGTGGATGAGTGCTTCTGCGGGGCCACGGCAGCATCATCTTTCCTCCCCGGTCACAGACGCCTGTTTTCGGCCACGGGGGGCCAGCCCGGACCGGGGAGCAGGGACGGTGCCATAGCAGCCAAAATCCACGGTGGACACGAGTGAAACCACGTTTGCCTTCAAATATATTCCATCCCACAGGCCCCTGGGCAAGAAACTTGTAAGTCAGTGCTCCTGGGAGGGACGTGTGGGGGCACCGCTAGACTTTTTATGCGCTTAAACGCCGTATCTCGCCCGGAGAAACACTGTGTACACGAGAGCGTAAAAGTGCCATAAGTGCCAAAAATCAAAGTTGGAGACGAGTGAAACCATGTTTGCCTTCAAATATATTCTATTCTGCAGCTCCCTGAGCAAGAAGCTTGTGGATGAGTGCTTCTGCGGGGCCACGGCAGCATCATCTTTCCTCCCCGGTCACAGACGCCTGTTTTCGGCCACGGGGGCCAGCCCGGACCGGGGAGCAGGGACGGTGCCATAGCAGCCAAAATCCACGGTGGACACGAGTGAAACCACGTTTGCCTTCAAATATATTCCATCCCACAGGCCCCTGGGCAAGAAACTTGTAAGTCAGTGCTCCTGGGAGGACGTGGGGGGCACCGCTAGACTTTTTATGCGCTTAAACGCCGTATCTCGCCCGGAGAAACACTGTGTACACGAGAGCGTAAAAGTGCCATAAGTGCCAAAAATCAAAGTTGGAGACGAGTGAAACCATGTTTGCCTTCAAATATATTCTATTCTGCAGCTCCCTGAGCAAGAAGCTTGTGGATGAGTGCTTCTGCGGGGCCACGGCAGCATCATCTTTCCTCCCCGGTCACAGACGCCTGTTTTCGGCCACGGGGGCCAGCCCGGACCGGGGAGCAGGGACGGTGCCATAGCAGCCAAAATCCACGGTGGACACGAGTGAAACCACGTTTGCCTTCAAATATATTCCATCCCACAGGCCCCTGGGCAAGAAACTTGTAAGTCAGTGCTCCTGGGAGGACGTGGGGGGCACCGCTAGACTTTTTATGCGCTTAAACGCCGTATCTCGCCCGGAGAAACACTGTGTACACGAGAGCGTAAAAGTGCCATAAGTGCCAAAATCAAAGTTGGAGACGAGTGAAACCATGTTTGCCTTCAAATATATTCTATTCTGCAGCTCCCTGAGCAAGAAGCTTGTGGATGAGTGCTTCTGCGGGGCCACGGCAGCATCATCTTTCCTCCCCGGTCACAGACGCCTGTTTTCGGCCACGGGGGCCAGCCCGGACCGGGGAGCAGGGACGGTGCCATAGCAGCCAAAATCCACGGTGGACACGAGTGAAACCACGTTTGCCTTCAAATATATTCCATCCCACAGGCCCCTGGGCAAGAAACTTGTAAGTCAGTGCTCCTGGGAGGACGTGGGGGGCACCGCTAGACTTTTTATGCGCTTAAACGCCGTATCTCGCCCGGAGAAACACTGTGTACACGAGAGCGTAAAAGTGCCATAAGTGCCAAAAATCAAAGTTGGAGACGAGTGAAACCATGTTTGCCTTCAAATATATTCTATTCTGCAGCTCCCTGAGCAAGAAGCTTGTGGATGAGTGCTTCTGCGGGGCCACGGCAGCATCATCTTTCCTCCCCGGTCACAGACGCCTGTTTTCGGCCACGGGGGGCCAGCCCGGACCGGGGAGCAGGGACGGTGCCATAGCAGCCAAAATCCACGGTGGACACGAGTGAAACCACGTTTGCCTTCAAATATATTCCATCCCACAGGCCCCTGGGCAAGAAACTTGTAAGTCAGTGCTCCTGGGAGGACGTGGGGGGCACCGCTAGACTTTTTATGCGCTTAAACGCCGTATCTCGCCCGGAGAAACACTGTGTACACGAGAGCGTAAAAGTGCCATAAGTGCCAAAAATCAAAGTTGGAGACGAGTGAAACCATGTTTGCCTTCAAATATATTCTATTCTGCAGCTCCCTGAGCAAGAAGCTTGTGGATGAGTGCTTCTGCGGGGCCACGGCAGCATCATCTTTCCTCCCCGGTCACAGACGCCTGTTTTCGGCCACGGGGGCCAGCCCGGACCGGGGAGCAGGGACGGTGCCATAGCAGCCAAAATCCACGGTGGACACGAGTGAAACCACGTTTGCCTTCAAATATATTCCATCCCACAGGCCCCTGGGCAAGAAACTTGTAAGTCAGTGCTCCTGGGAGGACGTGGGGGGCACCGCTAGACTTTTTATGCGCTTAAACGCCGTATCTCGCCCGGAGAAACACTGTGTACACGAGAGCGTAAAAGTGCCATAAGTGCCAAAAATCAAAGTTGGAGACGAGTGAAACCATGTTTGCCTTCAAATATATTCTATTCTGCAGCTCCCTGAGCAAGAAGCTTGTGGATGAGTGCTTCTGCGGGGCCACGGCAGCATCATCTTTCCTCCCCGGTCACAGACGCCTGTTTTCGGCCACGGGGGGCCAGCCCGGACCGGGGAGCAGGGACGGTGCCATAGCAGCCAAAATCCACGGTGGACACGAGTGAAACCACGTTTGCCTTCAAATATATTCCATCCCACAGGCCCCTGGGCAAGAAACTTGTAAGTCAGTGCTCCTGGGAGGACGTGGGGGGCACCGCTAGACTTTTTATGCGCTTAAACGCCGTATCTCGCCCGGAGAAACACTGTGTACACGAGAGCGTAAAAGTGCCATAAGTGCCAAAAATCAAAGTTGGAGACGAGTGAAACCATGTTTGCCTTCAAATATATTCTATTCTGCAGCTCCCTGAGCAAGAAGCTTGTGGATGAGTGCTTCTGCGGGGCCACGGCAGCATCATCTTTCCTCCCCGGTCACAGACGCCTGTTTTCGGCCACGGGGGCCAGCCCGGACCGGGGAGCAGGGACGGTGCCATAGCAGCCAAAATCCACGGTGGACACGAGTGAAACCACGTTTGCCTTCAAATATATTCCATCCCACAGGCCCCTGGGCAAGAAACTTGTAAGTCAGTGCTCCTGGGAGGACGTGGGGGGCACCGCTAGACTTTTTATGCGCTTAAACGCCGTATCTCGCCCGGAGAAACACTGTGTACACGAGAGCGTAAAAGTGCCATAAGTGCCAAAAATCAAAGTTGGAGACGAGTGAAACCATGTTTGCCTTCAAATATATTCTATTCTGCAGCTCCCTGAGCAAGAAGCTTGTGGATGAGTGCTTCTGCGGGGCCACGGCAGCATCATCTTTCCTCCCCGGTCACAGACGCCTGTTTTCGGCCACGGGGGGCCAGCCCGGACCGGGGAGCAGGGACGGTGCCATAGCAGCCAAAATCCACGGTGGACACGAGTGAAACCACGTTTGCCTTCAAATATATTCCATCCCACAGGCCCCTGGGCAAGAAACTTGTAAGTCAGTGCTCCTGGGAGGGACGTGGGGGGCACCGCTAGACTTTTTATGCGCTTAAACGCCGTATCTCGCCCGGAGAAACACTGTGTACACGAGAGCGTAAAAGTGCCATAAGTGCCAAAAATCAAAGTTGGAGACGAGTGAAACCATGTTTGCCTTCAAATATATTCTATTCTGCAGCTCCCTGAGCAAGAAGCTTGTGGATGAGTGCTTCTGCGGGGCCACGGCAGCATCATCTTTCCTCCCCGGTCACAGACGCCTGTTTTCGGCCACGGGGGCCAGCCCGGACCGGGGAGCAGGGACGGTGCCATAGCAGCCAAAATCCACGGTGGACACGAGTGAAACCACGTTTGCCTTCAAATATATTCCATCCCACAGGCCCCTGGGCAAGAAACTTGTAAGTCAGTGCTCCTGGGAGGACGTGGGGGGCACCGCTAGACTTTTTATGCGCTTAAACGCCGTATCTCGCCCGGAGAAACACTGTGTACACGAGAGCGTAAAAGTGCCATAAGTGCCAAAAATCAAAGTTGGAGACGAGTGAAACCATGTTTGCCTTCAAATATATTCTATTCTGCAGCTCCCTGAGCAAGAAGCTTGTGGATGAGTGCTTCTGCGGGGCCACGGCAGCATCATCTTTCCTCCCCGGTCACAGACGCCTGTTTTCGGCCACGGGGGCCAGCCCGGACCGGGGAGCAGGGACGGTGCCATAGCAGCCAAAATCCACGGTGGACACGAGTGAAACCACGTTTGCCTTCAAATATATTCCATCCCACAGGCCCCTGGGCAAGAAACTTGTAAGTCAGTGCTCCTGGGAGGACGTGGGGGGCACCGCTAGACTTTTTATGCGCTTAAACGCCGTATCTCGCCCGGAGAAACACTGTGTACACGAGAGCGTAAAAGTGCCATAAGTGCCAAAAATCAAAGTTGGAGACGAGTGAAACCATGTTTGCCTTCAAATATATTCTATTCTGCAGCTCCCTGAGCAAGAAGCTTGTGGATGAGTGCTTCTGCGGGGCCACGGCAGCATCATCTTTCCTCCCCGGTCACAGACGCCTGTTTTCGGCCACGGGGGCCAGCCCGGACCGGGGAGCAGGGACGGTGCCATAGCAGCCAAAATCCACGGTGGACACGAGTGAAACCACGTTTGCCTTCAAATATATTCCATCCCACAGGCCCCTGGGCAAGAAACTTGTAAGTCAGTGCTCCTGGGAGGACGTGGGGGGGCACCGCTAGACTTTTTATGCGCTTAAACGCCGTATCTCGCCCGGAGAAACACTGTGTACACGAGAGCGTAAAAGTGCCATAAGTGCCAAAATCAAAGTTGGAGACGAGTGAAACCATGTTTGCCTTCAAATATATTCTATTCTGCAGCTCCCTGAGCAAGAAGCTTGTGGATGAGTGCTTCTGCGGGGCCACGGCAGCATCATCTTTCCTCCCCGGTCACAGACGCCTGTTTTCGGCCACGGGGGGCCAGCCCGGACCGGGGAGCAGGGACGGTGCCATAGCAGCCAAAATCCACGGTGGACACGAGTGAAACCACGTTTGCCTTCAAATATATTCCATCCCACAGGCCCCTGGGCAAGAAACTTGTAAGTCAGTGCTCCTGGGAGGACGTGGGGGGCACCGCTAGACTTTTTATGCGCTTAAACGCCGTATCTCGCCCGGAGAAACACTGTGTACACGAGAGCGTAAAAGTGCCATAAGTGCCAAAAATCAAAGTTGGAGACGAGTGAAACCATGTTTGCCTTCAAATATATTCTATTCTGCAGCTCCCTGAGCAAGAAGCTTGTGGATGAGTGCTTCTGCGGGGCCACGGCAGCATCATCTTTCCTCCCCGGTCACAGACGCCTGTTTTCGGCCACGGGGGCCAGCCCGGACCGGGGAGCAGGGACGGTGCCATAGCAGCCAAAATCCACGGTGGACACGAGTGAAACCACGTTTGCCTTCAAATATATTCCATCCCACAGGCCCCTGGGCAAGAAACTTGTAAGTCAGTGCTCCTGGGAGGACGTGGGGGGCACCGCTAGACTTTTTATGCGCTTAAACGCCGTATCTCGCCCGGAGAAACACTGTGTACACGAGAGCGTAAAAGTGCCATAAGTGCCAAAAATCAAAGTTGGAGACGAGTGAAACCATGTTTGCCTTCAAATATATTCTATTCTGCAGCTCCCTGAGCAAGAAGCTTGTGGATGAGTGCTTCTGCGGGGCCACGGCAGCATCATCTTTCCTCCCCGGTCACAGACGCCTGTTTTCGGCCACGGGGGGCCAGCCCGGACCGGGGAGCAGGGACGGTGCCATAGCAGCCAAAATCCACGGTGGACACGAGTGAAACCACGTTTGCCTTCAAATATATTCCATCCCACAGGCCCCTGGGCAAGAAACTTGTAAGTCAGTGCTCCTGGGAGGACGTGGGGGGCACCGCTAGACTTTTTATGCGCTTAAACGCCGTATCTCGCCCGGAGAAACACTGTGTACACGAGAGCGTAAAAGTGCCATAAGTGCCAAAAATCAAAGTTGGAGACGAGTGAAACCATGTTTGCCTTCAAATATATTCTATTCTGCAGCTCCCTGAGCAAGAAGCTTGTGGATGAGTGCTTCTGCGGGGCCACGGCAGCATCATCTTTCCTCCCCGGTCACAGACGCCTGTTTTCGGCCACGGGGGCCAGCCCGGACCGGGGAGCAGGGACGGTGCCATAGCAGCCAAAATCCACGGTGGACACGAGTGAAACCACGTTTGCCTTCAAATATATTCCATCCCACAGGCCCCTGGGCAAGAAACTTGTAAGTCAGTGCTCCTGGGAGGACGTGGGGGGCACCGCTAGACTTTTTATGCGCTTAAACGCCGTATCTCGCCCGGAGAAACACTGTGTACACGAGAGCGTAAAAGTGCCATAAGTGCCAAAAATCAAAGTTGGAGACGAGTGAAACCATGTTTGCCTTCAAATATATTCTATTCTGCAGCTCCCTGAGCAAGAAGCTTGTGGATGAGTGCTTCTGCGGGGCCACGGCAGCATCATCTTTCCTCCCCGGTCACAGACGCCTGTTTTCGGCCACGGGGGCCAGCCCGGACCGGGGAGCAGGGACGGTGCCATAGCAGCCAAAATCCACGGTGGACACGAGTGAAACCACGTTTGCCTTCAAATATATTCCATCCCACAGGCCCCTGGGCAAGAAACTTGTAAGTCAGTGCTCCTGGGAGGACGTGGGGGGCACCGCTAGACTTTTTATGCGCTTAAACGCCGTATCTCGCCCGGAGAAACACTGTGTACACGGAGCGTAAAAGTGCCATAAGTGCCAAAAATCAAAGTTGGAGACGAGTGAAACCATGTTTGCCTTCAAATATATTCTATTCTGCAGCTCCCTGAGCAAGAAGCTTGTGGATGAGTGCTTCTGCGGGGCCACGGCAGCATCATCTTTCCTCCCCGGTCACAGACGCCTGTTTTCGGCCACGGGGGCCAGCCCGGACCGGGGAGCAGGGACGGTGCCATAGCAGCCAAAATCCACGGTGGACACGAGTGAAACCACGTTTGCCTTCAAATATATTCCATCCCACAGGCCCCTGGGCAAGAAACTTGTAAGTCAGTGCTCCTGGGAGGACGTGGGGGGCACCGCTAGACTTTTTATGCGCTTAAACGCCGTATCTCGCCCGGAGAAACACTGTGTACACGAGAGCGTAAAAGTGCCATAAGTGCCAAAAATCAAAGTTGGAGACGAGTGAAACCATGTTTGCCTTCAAATATATTCTATTCTGCAGCTCCCTGAGCAAGAAGCTTGTGGATGAGTGCTTCTGCGGGGCCACGGCAGCATCATCTTTCCTCCCCGGTCACAGACGCCTGTTTTCGGCCACGGGGGCCAGCCCGGACCGGGGAGCAGGGACGGTGCCATAGCAGCCAAAATCCACGGTGGACACGAGTGAAACCACGTTTGCCTTCAAATATATTCCATCCCACAGGCCCCTGGGCAAGAAACTTGTAAGTCAGTGCTCCTGGGAGGACGTGGGGGGCACCGCTAGACTTTTTTATGCGCTTAAACGCCGTATCTCGCCCGGAGAAACACTGTGTACACGAGAGCGTAAAAGTGCCATAAGTGCCAAAATCAAAGTTGGAGACGAGTGAAACCATGTTTGCCTTCAAATATATTCTATTCTGCAGCTCCCTGAGCAAGAAGCTTGTGGATGAGTGCTTCTGCGGGGCCACGGCAGCATCATCTTTCCTCCCCGGTCACAGACGCCTGTTTTCGGCCACGGGGGCCAGCCCGGACCGGGGAGCAGGGACGGTGCCATAGCAGCCAAAATCCACGGTGGACACGAGTGAAACCACGTTTGCCTTCAAATATATTCCATCCCACAGGCCCCTGGGCAAGAAACTTGTAAGTCAGTGCTCCTGGGAGGACGTGGGGGGCACCGCTAGACTTTTTATGCGCTTAAACGCCGTATCTCGCCCGGAGAAACACTGTGTACACGAGAGCGTAAAAGTGCCATAAGTGCCAAAAATCAAAGTTGGAGACGAGTGAAACCATGTTTGCCTTCAAATATATTCTATTCTGCAGCTCCCTGAGCAAGAAGCTTGTGGATGAGTGCTTCTGCGGGGCCACGGCAGCATCATCTTTCCTCCCCGGTCACAGACGCCTGTTTTCGGCCACGGGGGCCAGCCCGGACCGGGGAGCAGGGACGGTGCCATAGCAGCCAAAATCCACGGTGGACACGAGTGAAACCACGTTTGCCTTCAAATATATTCCATCCCACAGGCCCCTGGGCAAGAAACTTGTAAGTCAGTGCTCCTGGGAGGACGTGGGGGGCACCGCTAGACTTTTTATGCGCTTAAACGCCGTATCTCGCCCGGAGAAACACTGTGTACACGAGAGCGTAAAAGTGCCATAAGTGCCAAAAATCAAAGTTGGAGACGAGTGAAACCATGTTTGCCTTCAAATATATTCTATTCTGCAGCTCCCTGAGCAAGAAGCTTGTGGATGAGTGCTTCTGCGGGGCCACGGCAGCATCATCTTTCCTCCCCGGTCACAGACGCCTGTTTTTCGGCCACGGGGGCCAGCCCGGACCGGGGAGCAGGGACGGTGCCATAGCAGCCAAAATCCACGGTGGACACGAGTGAAACCACGTTTGCCTTCAAATATATTCCATCCCACAGGCCCCTGGGCAAGAAACTTGTAAGTCAGTGCTCCTGGGAGGACGTGGGGGGCACCGCTAGACTTTTTATGCGCTTAAACGCCGTATCTCGCCCGGAGAAACACTGTGTACACGAGAGCGTAAAAGTGCCATAAGTGCCAAAAATCAAAGTTGGAGACGAGTGAAACCATGTTTGCCTTCAAATATATTCTATTCTGCAGCTCCCTGAGCAAGAAGCTTGTGGATGAGTGCTTCTGCGGGGCCACGGCAGCATCATCTTTCCTCCCCGGTCACAGACGCCTGTTTTCGGCCACGGGGGCCAGCCCGGACCGGGGAGCAGGGACGGTGCCATAGCAGCCAAAATCCACGGTGGACACGAGTGAAACCACGTTTGCCTTCAAATATATTCCATCCCACAGGCCCCTGGGCAAGAAACTTGTAAGTCAGTGCTCCTGGGAGGACGTGGGGGGCACCGCTAGACTTTTTATGCGCTTAAACGCCGTATCTCGCCCGGAGAAACACTGTGTACACGAGAGCGTAAAAGTGCCATAAGTGCCAAAAATCAAAGTTGGAGACGAGTGAAACCATGTTTGCCTTCAAATATATTCTATTCTGCAGCTCCCTGAGCAAGAAGCTTGTGGATGAGTGCTTCTGCGGGGCCACGGCAGCATCATCTTTCCTCCCCGGTCACAGACGCCTGTTTTCGGCCACGGGGGCCAGCCCGGACCGGGGAGCAGGGACGGTGCCATAGCAGCCAAAATCCACGGTGGACACGAGTGAAACCACGTTTGCCTTCAAATATATTCCATCCCACAGGCCCCTGGGCAAGAAACTTGTAAGTCAGTGCTCCTGGGAGGACGTGGGGGGCACCGCTAGACTTTTTATGCGCTTAAACGCCGTATCTCGCCCGGAGAAACACTGTGTACACGAGAGCGTAAAAGTGCCATAAGTGCCAAAAATCAAAGTTGGAGACGAGTGAAACCATGTTTGCCTTCAAATATATTCTATTCTGCAGCTCCCTGAGCAAGAAGCTTGTGGATGAGTGCTTCTGCGGGGCCACGGCAGCATCATCTTTCCTCCCCGGTCACAGACGCCTGTTTTCGGCCACGGGGGCCAGCCCGGACCGGGGAGCAGGGACGGTGCCATAGCAGCCAAAATCCACGGTGGACACGAGTGAAACCACGTTTGCCTTCAAATATATTCCATCCCACAGGCCCCTGGGCAAGAAACTTGTAAGTCAGTGCTCCTGGGAGGACGTGGGGGGCACCGCTAGACTTTTTATGCGCTTAAACGCCGTATCTCGCCCGGAGAAACACTGTGTACACGAGAGCGTAAAAGTGCCATAAGTGCCAAAAATCAAAGTTGGAGACGAGTGAAACCATGTTTGCCTTCAAATATATTCTATTCTGCAGCTCCCTGAGCAAGAAGCTTGTGGATGAGTGCTTCTGCGGGGCCACGGCAGCATCATCTTTCCTCCCCGGTCACAGACGCCTGTTTTCGGCCACGGGGGCCAGCCCGGACCGGGGAGCAGGGACGGTGCCATAGCAGCCAAAATCCACGGTGGACACGAGTGAAACCACGTTTGCCTTCAAATATATTCCATCCCACAGGCCCCTGGGCAAGAAACTTGTAAGTCAGTGCTCCTGGGAGGACGTGGGGGGCACCGCTAGACTTTTTATGCGCTTAAACGCCGTATCTCGCCCGGAGAAACACTGTGTACACGAGGCGTAAAGTGCCATAAGTGCCAAAAATCAAAGTTGGAGGCGAGTGAAACCATGTTTGCCTTCAAATATATTCTATTCTGCAGCTCCCTGAGCAAGAAGCTTGTGGATGAGTGCTTCTGCGGGGCCACGGCAGCATCATCTTTCCTCCCCGGTCACAGACGCCTGTTTTCGGCCACGGGGGCCAGCCCGGACCGGGGAGCAGGGACGGTGCCATAGCAGCCAAAATCCACGGTGGACACGAGTGAAACCACGTTTGCCTTCAAATATATTCCATCCCACAGGCCCCTGGGCAAGAAACTTGTAAGTCAGTGCTCCTGGGAGGACGTGGGGGGCACCGCTAGACTTTTTATGCGCTTAAACGCCGTATCTCGCCCGGAGAAACACTGTGTACACGAGAGCGTAAAAGTGCCATAAGTGCCAAAAATCAAAGTTGGAGGCGAGTGAAACCATGTTTGCCTTCAAATATATTCTATTCTGCAGCTCCCTGAGCAAGAAGCTTGTGGATGAGTGCTTCTGCGGGGCCACGGCAGCATCATCTTTCCTCCCCGGTCACAGACGCCTGTTTTCGGCCACGGGGGCCAGCCCGGACCGGGGGAGCAGGGACGGTGCCATAGCAGCCAAAATCCACGGTGGACACGAGTGAAACCACGTTTGCCTTCAAATATATTCCATCCCACAGGCCCCTGGGCAAGAAACTTGTAAGTCAGTGCTCCTGGGAGGACGTGGGGGGCACCGCTAGACTTTTTATGCGCTTAAACGCCGTATCTCGCCCGGAGAAACACTGTGTACACGAGAGCGTAAAAGTGCCATAAGTGCCAAAATCAAAGTTGGAGGCGAGTGAAACCATGTTTGCCTTCAAATATATTCTATTCTGCAGCTCCCTGAGCAAGAAGCTTGTGGATGAGTGCTTCTGCGGGGCCACGGCAGCATCATCTTTCCTCCCCGGTCACAGACGCCTGTTTTCGGCCACGGGGGGCCAGCCCGGACCGGGGAGCAGGGACGGTGCCATAGCAGCCAAAATCCACGGTGGACACGAGTGAAACCACGTTTGCCTTCAAATATATTCCATCCCACAGGCCCCTGGGCAAGAAACTTGTAAGTCAGTGCTCCTGGGAGGACGTGGGGGGCACCGCTAGACTTTTTATGCGCTTAAACGCCGTATCTCGCCCGGAGAAACACTGTGTACACGAGAGCGTAAAAGTGCCATAAGTGCCAAAATCAAAGTTGGAGACGAGTGAAACCATGTTTGCCTTCAAATATATTCTATTCTGCAGCTCCCTGAGCAAGAAGCTTGTGGATGAGTGCTTCTGCGGGGCCACGGCAGCATCATCTTTCCTCCCCGGTCACAGACGCCTGTTTTCGGCCACGGGGGCCAGCCCGGACCGGGGAGCAGGGACGGTGCCATAGCAGCCAAAATCCACGGTGGACACGAGTGAAACCACGTTTGCCTTCAAATATATTCCATCCCACAGGCCCCTGGGCAAGAAACTTGTAAGTCAGTGCTCCTGGGAGGACGTGGGGGGCACCGCTAGACTTTTTATGCGCTTAAACGCCGTATCTCGCCCGGAGAAACACTGTGTACACGAGAGCGTAAAAGTGCCATAAGTGCCAAAAATCAAAGTTGGAGACGAGTGAAACCATGTTTGCCTTCAAATATATTCTATTCTGCAGCTCCCTGAGCAAGAAGCTTGTGGATGAGTGCTTCTGCGGGGCCACGGCAGCATCATCTTTCCTCCCCGGTCACAGACGCCTGTTTTCGGCCACGGGGGCCAGCCCGGACCGGGGAGCAGGGACGGTGCCATAGCAGCCAAAATCCACGGTGGACACGAGTGAAACCACGTTTGCCTTCAAATATATTCCATCCCACAGGCCCCTGGGCAAGAAACTTGTAAGTCAGTGCTCCTGGGAGGACGTGGGGGGCACCGCTAGACTTTTTATGCGCTTAAACGCCGTATCTCGCCCGGAGAAACACTGTGTACACGAGAGCGTAAAAGTGCCATAAGTGCCAAAAATCAAAGTTGGAGACGAGTGAAACCATGTTTGCCTTCAAATATATTCTATTCTGCAGCTCCCTGAGCAAGAAGCTTGTGGATGAGTGCTTCTGCGGGGCCACGGCAGCATCATCTTTCCTCCCCGGTCACAGACGCCTGTTTTCGGCCACGGGGGCCAGCCCGGACCGGGGAGCGGGGACGGTGCCATAGCAGCCAAAATCCACGGTGGACACGAGTGAAACCACGTTTGCCTTCAAATATATTCCATCCCACAGGCCCCTGGGCAAGAAACTTGTAAGTCAGTGCTCCTGGGAGGGACGTGGGGGGCACCGCTAGACTTTTTATGCGCTTAAACGCCGTATCTCGCCCGGAGAAACACTGTGTACACGAGAGCGTAAAAGTGCCATAAGTGCCAAAAATCAAAGTTGGAGGCGAGTGAAACCATGTTTGCCTTCAAATATATTCTATTCTGCAGCTCCCTGAGCAAGAAGCTTGTGGATGAGTGCTTCTGCGGGGCCACGGCAGCATCATCTTTCCTCCCCGGTCACAGACGCCTGTTTTTCGGCCACGGGGGCCAGCCCGGACCGGGGAGCAGGGACGGTGCCATAGCAGCCAAAATCCACGGTGGACACGAGTGAAACCACGTTTGCCTTCAAATATATTCCATCCCACAGGCCCCTGGGCAAGAAACTTGTAAGTCAGTGCTCCTGGGAGGACGTGGGGGGCACCGCTAGACTTTTTATGCGCTTAAACGCCGTATCTCGCCCGGAGAAACACTGTGTACACGAGAGCGTAAAAGTGCCATAAGTGCCAAAATCAAAGTTGGAGGCGAGTGAAACCATGTTTGCCTTCAAATATATTCTATTCTGCAGCTCCCTGAGCAAGAAGCTTGTGGATGAGTGCTTCTGCGGGGCCACGGCAGCATCATCTTTCCTCCCCGGTCACAGACGCCTGTTTTCGGCCACGGGGGCCAGCCCGGACCGGGGAGCAGGGACGGTGCCATAGCAGCCAAAATCCACGGTGGACACGAGTGAAACCACGTTTGCCTTCAAATATATTCCATCCCACAGGCCCCTGGGCAAGAAACTTGTAAGTCAGTGCTCCTGGGAGGACGTGGGGGCACCGCTAGACTTTTTATGCGCTTAAACGCCGTATCTCGCCCGGAGAAACACTGTGTACACGAGAGCGTAAAAGTGCCATAAGTGCCAAAATCAAAGTTGGAGGCGAGTGAAACCATGTTTGCCTTCAAATATATTCTATTCTGCAGCTCCCTGAGCAAGAAGCTTGTGGATGAGTGCTTCTGCGGGGCCACGGCAGCATCATCTTTCCTCCCCGGTCACAGACGCCTGTTTTCGGCCACGGGGGCCAGCCCGGACCGGGGAGCAGGGACGGTGCCATAGCAGCCAAAATCCACGGTGGACACGAGTGAAACCACGTTTGCCTTCAAATATATTCCATCCCACAGGCCCCTGGGCAAGAAACTTGTAAGTCAGTGCTCCTGGGAGGGACGTGGGGGGCACCGCTAGACTTTTTATGCGCTTAAACGCCGTATCTCGCCCGGAGAAACACTGTGTACACGAGAGCGTAAAAGTGCCATAAGTGCCAAAATCAAAGTTGGAGACGAGTGAAACCATGTTTGCCTTCAAATATATTCTATTCTGCAGCTCCCTGAGCAAGAAGCTTGTGGATGAGTGCTTCTGCGGGGCCACGGCAGCATCATCTTTCCTCCCCGGTCACAGACGCCTGTTTTTCGGCCACGGGGGGCCAGCCCGGACCGGGGAGCAGGGACGGTGCCATAGCAGCCAAAATCCACGGTGGACACGAGTGAAACCACGTTTGCCTTCAAATATATTCCATCCCACAGGCCCCTGGGCAAGAAACTTGTAAGTCAGTGCTCCTGGGAGGACGTGGGGGGCACCGCTAGACTTTTTATGCGCTTAAACGCCGTATCTCGCCCGGAGAAACACTGTGTACACGGAGCGTAAAAGTGCCATAAGTGCCAAAAATCAAAGTTGGAGGCGAGTGAAACCATGTTTGCCTTCAAATATATTCTATTCTGCAGCTCCCTGAGCAAGAAGCTTGTGGATGAGTGCTTCTGCGGGGCCACGGCAGCATCATCTTTCCTCCCCGGTCACAGACGCCTGTTTTCGGCCACGGGGGCCAGCCCGGACCGGGGAGCAGGGACGGTGCCATAGCAGCCAAAATCCACGGTGGACACGAGTGAAACCACGTTTGCCTTCAAATATATTCCATCCCACAGGCCCCTGGGCAAGAAACTTGTAAGTCAGTGCTCCTGGGAGGACGTGGGGGGCACCGCTAGACTTTTTATGCGCTTAAACGCCGTATCTCGCCCGGAGAAACACTGTGTACACGAGGGCGTAAAAGTGCCATAAGTGCCAAAATCAAAGTTGGAGACGAGTGAAACCATGTTTGCCTTCAAATATATTCTATTCTGCAGCTCCCTGAGCAAGAAGCTTGTGGATGAGTGCTTCTGCGGGGCCACGGCAGCATCATCTTTCCTCCCCGGTCACAGACGCCTGTTTTTCGGCCACGGGGGCCAGCCCGGACCGGGGAGCAGGGACGGTGCCATAGCAGCCAAAATCCACGGTGGACACGAGTGAAACCACGTTTGCCTTCAAATATATTCCATCCCACAGGCCCCTGGGCAAGAAACTTGTAAGTCAGTGCTCCTGGGAGGGACGTGGGGGCACCGCTAGACTTTTTATGCGCTTAAACGCCGTATCTCGCCCGGAGAAACACTGTGTACACGAGGCGTAAAAGTGCCATAAGTGCCAAAAATCAAAGTTGGAGGCGAGTGAAACCATGTTTGCCTTCAAATATATTCTATTCTGCAGCTCCCTGAGCAAGAAGCTTGTGGATGAGTGCTTCTGCGGGGCCACGGCAGCATCATCTTTCCTCCCCGGTCACAGACGCCTGTTTTCGGCCCACGGGGGCCAGCCCGGACCCGGGGAGCAGGGACGGTGCCATAGCAGCCAAAATCCACGGTGGACACGAGTGAAACCACGTTTGCCTTCAAATATATTCCATCCCACAGGCCCCTGGGCAAGAAACTTGTAAGTCAGTGCTCCTGGGAGGACGTGGGGGGCACCGCTAGACTTTTTATGCGCTTAAACGCCGTATCTCGCCCGGAGAAACACTGTGTACACGAGAGCGTAAAAGTGCCATAAGTGCCAAAAATCAAAGTTGGAGACGAGTGAAACCATGTTTGCCTTCAAATATATTCTATTCTGCAGCTCCCTGAGCAAGAAGCTTGTGGATGAGTGCTTCTGCGGGGCCACGGCAGCATCATCTTTCCTCCCCGGTCACAGACGCCTGTTTTCGGCCACGGGGGCCAGCCCGGACCGGGGAGCAGGGACGGTGCCATAGCAGCCAAAATCCACGGTGGACACGAGTGAAACCACGTTTGCCTTCAAATATATTCCATCCCACAGGCCCCTGGGCAAGAAACTTGTAAGTCAGTGCTCCTGGGAGGACGTGGGGGGCACCGCTAGACTTTTTATGCGCTTAAACGCCGTATCTCGCCCGGAGAAACACTGTGTACACGAGAGCGTAAAAGTGCCATAAGTGCCAAAAATCAAAGTTGGAGACGAGTGAAACCATGTTTGCCTTCAAATATATTCTATTCTGCAGCTCCCTGAGCAAGAAGCTTGTGGATGAGTGCTTCTGCGGGGCCACGGCAGCATCATCTTTCCTCCCCGGTCACAGACGCCTGTTTTCGGCCCACGGGGGCCAGCCCGGACCGGGGAGCAGGGACGGTGCCATAGCAGCCAAAATCCACGGTGGACACGAGTGAAACCACGTTTGCCTTCAAATATATTCCATCCCACAGGCCCCTGGGCAAGAAACTTGTAAGTCAGTGCTCCTGGGAGGACGTGGGGGGCACCGCTAGACTTTTTATGCGCTTAAACGCCGTATCTCGCCCGGAGAAACACTGTGTACACGAGAGCGTAAAAGTGCCATAAGTGCCAAAATCAAAGTTGGAGGCGAGTGAAACCATGTTTGCCTTCAAATATATTCTATTCTGCAGCTCCCTGAGCAAGAAGCTTGTGGATGAGTGCTTCTGCGGGGCCACGGCAGCATCATCTTTCCTCCCCCGGTCACAGACGCCTGTTTTCGGCCACGGGGGCCAGCCCGGACCGGGGAGCAGGGACGGTGCCATAGCAGCCAAAATCCACGGTGGACACGAGTGAAACCACGTTTGCCTTCAAATATATTCCATCCCACAGGCCCCTGGGCAAGAAACTTGTAAGTCAGTGCTCCTGGGAGGACGTGGGGGGCACCGCTAGACTTTTTATGCGCTTAAACGCCGTATCTCGCCCGGAGAAACACTGTGTACACGAGAGCGTAAAAGTGCCATAAGTGCCAAAATCAAAGTTGGAGGCGAGTGAAACCATGTTTGCCTTCAAATATATTCTATTCTGCAGCTCCCTGAGCAAGAAGCTTGTGGATGAGTGCTTCTGCGGGGCCACGGCAGCATCATCTTTCCTCCCCGGTCACAGACGCCTGTTTTCGGCCACGAGGCCAGCCCGGACCGGGGAGCAGGGACGGTGCCATAGCAGCCAAAATCCACGGTGGACACGAGTGAAACCACGTTTGCCTTCAAATATATTCCATCCCACAGGCCCCTGGGCAAGAAACTTGTAAGTCAGTGCTCCTGGGAGGACGTGGGGGGCACCGCTAGACTTTTTATGCGCTTAAACGCCGTATCTCGCCCGGAGAAACACTGTGTACACGAGAGCGTAAAAGTGCCATAAGTGCCAAAAATCAAAGTTGGAGACGAGTGAAACCATGTTTGCCTTCAAATATATTCTATTCTGCAGCTCCCTGAGCAAGAAGCTTGTGGATGAGTGCTTCTGCGGGGCCACGGCAGCATCATCTTTCCTCCCCGGTCACAGACGCCTGTTTTCGGCCACGGGGGCCAGCCCGGACCGGGGAGCAGGGACGGTGCCATAGCAGCCAAAATCCACGGTGGACACGAGTGAAACCACGTTTGCCTTCAAATATATTCCATGCCACAGGCCCCTGGGCAAGAAACTTGTAAGTCAGTGCTCCTGGGAGGACGTGGGGGGCACCGCTAGACTTTTTATGCGCTTAAACGCCGTATCTCGCCCGGAGAAACACTGTGTACACGAGAGCGTAAAAGTGCCATAAGTGCCAAAATCAAAGTTGGAGACGAGTGAAACCATGTTTGCCTTCAAATATATTCTATTCTGCAGCTCCCTGAGCAAGAAGCTTGTGGATGAGTGCTTCTGCGGGGCCACGGCAGCATCATCTTTCCTCCCCGGTCACAGACGCCTGTTTTCGGCCACGGGGGCCAGCCCGGACCGGGGAGCAGGGACGGTGCCATAGCAGCCAAAATCCACGGTGGACACGAGTGAAACCACGTTTGCCTTCAAATATATTCCATCCCACAGGCCCCTGGGCAAAGAAACTTGTAAGTCAGTGCTCCTGGGAGGACGTGGGGGGCACCGCTAGACTTTATGCGCTTAAACGCCGTATCAGCGGAGAAACACTGTGTACACGGAGCGTAAAGTGCCA